>JADRCC010226155.1:0-10681 GCA_019843855.1 Hylomyscus alleni
AGAGGTGAGGATTGTGAAGTAGACAGTACCGCCTTCAGCTGCTCAGTGTTCTGGGTACTGTGAGGTCGGCGCGTCTCTGGAGGGGCCTCTCTGACCTATGCAACTTTCCATATCTAAACAAAGGTTGGCTTTAAGTTTTTGAAAATAAAATAGTGGGTTTTGGCCTCTTCTTTCTGTAAAAATTTACCTTTTTAAATATCTAAATTGACCTTCCCCCAGTGCCATATGAAATACACATAGTCTATTTATTTGCCTTTTTAAAAAAATATTTATTTATTTATTATATGTAAGTACACTGTAGCTGTCTTCAGACACCCCAGAAGAGGGCGTCAGATCTCATTACAGATGGTTGTGAGTCACCATGTGGTTGCTGGGATTTGAACTCAGGATCTTCAGAAGAGCAGTCAGTGCTCTTACCCACTGAGCCATCTCACCAGCCTTGTTTGTCTTATCTTATTCTAAGGTATGATGGCTCTTCTTGGCTGTCAACTCGACTACATTTGCAGTTAACGAGAGTGCATGTGACTAGATTTACCTGTGAGGGATTTTTCTTAATTAAACTGTTTAAAATGAGAAGACCTTCTTTTGATCTTTTGAGCTGGGAAGATCCATCTTTAACCTGGATGACACCTTTGGCTAGCAGCCTATCTTAAGGACATAGAAGAAGGAAGCTTACTTTCTTTGCCTGTTTGCTTTCCCTCTCCCTAGAAAGTTCATTCTTTCACTGGCATTAGAGTCTACTTCTCCAGGATTCTGGCATATACTGAAGACCAGCTGAGACAGCCAGCCTTGTGGACTGAACAACTACTAGATTCTTGAACCTTCCATTGGTAGACTGCCATTGTTGGACTAGCTGGACCACAGACTATAAGCCACTCTAATAAATTCCCTTTATATGTATGTATGTATGTATACATGCATGCATAATATATATTATACATATTTGTATATATGTATACATTCCATATATTCATATATTATCCCACAAATATATATGTGTATATATGTATGTAGTATAAAATCCTATATATATATATAAACTTCTTTTATAAGTTCTGTTCCTCTAGAGAACCCTAACTGATACATAAGGGCATAGACTTTCAGTTTTGGAGGTCTTGTATTACATTTTAAAAATTAAATTATTTGGAGAAGTTTTGCAATGATATGTAGGTTAAAACTGTACTTTGAAAACTACCAGAGAATTGTTGTTTGTTTGATATATATTGAGTGTTTGTCAGCCATGTTACATTTTAGGAAGGCAGAGGAGTGATATACCAGCAAAAGAAGCCATAACTGAGTGAATTAATAAATGCACACAGTACTTAACAATAGTGAAGAGCTAGCAAGACGTCAAGGAGGCCATCCGGAATCAGGGATGGGTTAGCTGTATTCCAGAGTATGTCTGAAGCCTGTCCTATAGCCATGCTGGTGGGCAGAAGAAGGGGAGGCCTGAGCGTGCAGTGCCTGGAGACGCCAACAAAGAGTTGGTGGGTTCTGTTGTGTGTTGTGTCATTTCCCTTCCCCTCCCCTGGCTGAGCTAGATTTCTTTCCAAGGAAGCTGTGATAAAGAAAAGGAGTGTTAAGTGTGTACTGAGTGTGGTTTACATGTACATGTGTTTATAGGATTTGTAAAGGAGCGTATGAGACCTGCAGATACTCGTGACAATCCAGGAGGCAGGTGGAAGGAATTCATGAAGTTCCACATTGTTTTATGGGTAGGGTTTTGTAGATCTCTTTGATGAGGACAGTGAGAAAAGGGGAGGCAACAGGTGTTAAGTGTTACAGCTCCAGTACAAGTATTGCAGGTCTGAAGGAAAAGGTGTCCTGGCAGTTGGGAGCCAATGAATACCACTAAGTCACACTGCACAACACACCTCAGAGAAGAGATTTATTGTGAAAGACACAAGACAGTGGCATCCTCTGCTTGGTCGAGAAGCAGCAAAGAGACCAAGAGTCAGGCTTTCTATAGGCTTTCTTGGGGGTGGGAGGAGATGAGGCTTTCCAGGATGGCCTGGGATTGCTGGGATTCTGTGGCCTGATCCTGGGCAAGCTCAGGAAGTGGTGGGATTCTGTGGTCTGATCTTGGGCTAGTTTTTTCCTCTGTAGGGTGGAGCTTGGCCACCAGAGTCTTAAGGGGCTGGAAGTGGTTGTTGCACTTTGAGTGGTAGGGGTAGGAGATAAGGAGGGTGGAGGATGGGGAAGATGGCCGGTGGTGGTGGTGGTGGTGGTGGTGGTGGTGGTGTCGGTGGTGGTGGTGGCAGCAGGTCATGGCCACTGAGGCCTGGAGAGGTTTGCACCAGGTCCATAATGCAGACCTATGGCTTTAAATGTGCATGTGTGTCCTGTGTTAGTCAGCTTCCTGTTGGCTCCCACTTTGGTTGAGTCTTTAGAACTGCAAATGCCACTTTCAATTCCCACACTTAACTGTCACCTCCAGTTTCTTTGGCTGTTCTGCTTGGGAGAAGGTCATCTTTCTTTGAGGGTTGGCACCTAGTAGAAGTAATGTTTTACATGACTCATTATGCTAAGTATAGTCACTTGGGGTGAGATCTCTGCATGCTATCCTGTCCCAAGGATGCTCAGGGCTCTGAGAGGAACTGCCCTTCTCTACAGGGGAACTAGACATTGGGTTAGAGGGGGCCCTTGGTGTCCGGGGGCCTTGCTCTTCCACTCCCTGATGAGGTAAACTCCTTTTGTGCTTTCATACATTTACTTCAAGGGTAAGAAGTCAGGTTTAGCAGATTTATTTTTTTGTCTTTTAATGAGTCCACCACCTAGTAAATGTGATATGTCATGGCTTCTTGTGGATGGGTTTTACATGTGAAGCAGTACTTTACATCTTTATTTTTAACCTTTTATTAATTTATTTGTATGTGATGTATGTGTAGATGTGCCCACATGTGTGGATACATACATCCTTTTTGCATGCACGTGGAGACCAGAGGTTGACATTCACTGTTTTCCTCTATCTCTGTTAATTTTTTGAGACAGAATCTCTCACTGAACCTGGTGCACATCCACTGGGTAGGTTTTGTCCAGTGAGCTCTAAGGACTATGTGGAGTTATAGCCATGTCCCAGGAGGCTTGTCCTCAGGCTTCCCAGCTCATACTATCCCAGAGCAGCTCCAGGCTCCTGGAGCAGTGTCTGATTAAGCAGATTGCTTAAAATGATGTGTGAAGAAGACATTACTTTACTTTTCTTTCTTTCTTTCTTTTTTTATTACTTTACTTTTCTCCCTGAGAGATGAAGAGGAACTGGGCAGAAAATTCTGTAGATAGGAATGCATGGGATTCTTCTACACCTAAATGAGAAGCCAGGCATGCATAGAAAGCATCAGTATATCAGAGGCATTTCTCAGGCAGACTGTACATTAATACCCATGGGTGTTTCTGATTTCTCATTAGTAGAATACAAAAAGGAACTTCACAATCAGGACATTTAAAAACAGCTCAATCGTAAGGAGATAGAAAGTATTACCAGTTGTGCTTTTTGTCCACAGTTAGTGAGTTCCTGTGGAAGTGTGATGACTTTTAGTACCGACATTACTCATGTTAAAAGTTCAGATGTTAAAATTTGAGCTACAGCGGGATGACATATTTAAAATGTCTGAGCGAGGACTCCAGGATCTCCAGCAGGCTGTTTTCATCCTTCATAATCTGCCTTTGCTTTCGGTGGGTCCTGAATGTGCTAAGAGCCTGTCCCGAGTCTCCATCTGTTCCATCTCTGAAGACCTGATGTGTGCTCACCATTTCCTGTGCTGCTTGGCAGGCTGCTGTGAAGAGACAGTGCTGTCCCCAGAGATGGCTCAGGAGTCTGCAGACCTTGCTTCTGACTATCAGTTTTGGCTGCAGAAGCTTTCTGCATGGGAACAGGCCTCTTCTAAGGAAACCCAGCAGGACACTTGTCTTCACCTGCCCCGGTTCCAGGAGTTCCTGAGGCAGATGTATGAAATCTTGAAGGAGATGGTAAGTATCCTGTGACATTAGGGACTCCACCATTCAAGAATGCTACTTAAGAGTCTGAGACTTGTGGTTGGCTGAACTGAATTTATTGATATGTGCTGCAGACAAGGGCTGTTTTTGTACCTTCTGGTAAAAAAAAAAGTAGCATTATTTTTCTTCTTAACCTATTTGAGGTTGCCTGGCCAAGAAAATTAATGAATCTATAATTCATTCTTGTAGTGTTTGGAATTGAACCCAAGGCCCCAGGGCCTTCAGCATGTCAGGCGAGCCTTCTATCACAAAATTGTATGCTAAGCCTAAGCAATCATTTTTAGGTTACAGGTTTGATGTTTGCTGTACGTAGTAAATGGGGTTTGTCCTTGAGTCCTTCAAGCTTCCTAGGGGTTCTAGACTGTTTGCCTTTCCTCAGCTCTGCTTTCAAGTAGGATCTCCTAAGAGATAGGAAGGTGCTGCTACTGTCTATATCTCTCTATTAAGATCTCTTCTAATAAACATTTTAAGAGATCCTTTCAAGTAATACATTTTTGAGTGTCTTCATTTATGTAATTTACTGTTTATCTGCCTATTGACATAAATTGCTTACAGCTTTGGCTGACCTAGAACTCACTCTGTAGATCAGCCTAGCCTCACACTCAGAGAGACTCAGATATCTACCTACTTGTGCCTCCTGAGTGCTGTGATTTAAAGGTGTGTACCACCACTGCCAGGTAGGAGCCATGTTTTCATGTTATAGACATATTAGTTTTCATATTTTTTTAATTTTTATTTTTTAAAGATTTATTTATTTATTCAGTTTATACAAGTATACTGTAGCTGTCTTCAGACACTTCAGAAGAGGGCATCAGGCCTAGTTACAGGTGGTTGTGAGCCACCATGTAGTTGCTGGGAATTAAACTCAGGACCTCTGAAAGAGCAGTCCGTGCTCTTATCTGTTGAGCCATCTCGCCAGCCCTCTTATTTATTTTTAAATTTGAAGATGAGAGTTTAATTATTGTTTCACATAAGTACTCTCTTGTAATACTTTCTGTCTGTTCATCAAAGAAAGTCTGTTTTTGAAATTTGAAATTTAAATTAGAAATTTAAAGAGCAAATTTCTGTAGGTTACTGTAGGTTATTCTGTAGATAATGAGTTCATATGTCCTTAGAAGTTAAAAGGCAAAGCTATGTCAACTTGGTACTGATTTTTGAAAAAACAAAAAAACAAAAAAACTTTTTAAGTAAGGTTTGTGTCACTTGACCATAATGTGGTCCCCGAGAGTCTAGGGCTAGCCCTGGTGCTGAGACCACTCAGGAGCTTCCTGCTGCAGTATCGGGGCACAAAGGTCATTTTGCCCACAGATCACTAAGGAGACCAGGAATGTTAAACGCGCAGGGGCCTCTCTCCAGTGGCGGAGGTGAAATGCCTTGTTTTCCTACCCAGAAAGTTAGAGTGGATATTGTTAGTGACCTGGTGACCTTTTTGCTATCTGTGGTGGCAGACCTCGTCCAAAGCCTCCAGAATGTTTATGCCGGGCTCTCCCTCCTAAGCTCCCAGTTCATAGGACCACCTTTAGGAAGGGTGTCACATGTGCTATGTAGCCTGCTGACCTCTATACTATGTCAGTCAGAGACCACACTAGATTTGAGGCCCTTTAGTTGTGGAACCCCCTCTTTTGGTCACATATACTTGTAAAGGAGTGTCTAAGTAGTCACACCCTAAGCTTTATTGTGTACCAGCAACGATTGTTTCCTGGGAACCGTGAGTGTGACTGATTGTTGCCTGGGAACTTTGCCCAAATTGTTCTGTGTTTTAAATATGCTGACAACGAACCACCTGGTATCAGACTGTCCAGGTGGGATCCAAGTTGATGGCAGTCAGTCTGAATGAACCAAGTTCTCTTAAGTTGATGGCAGTCAGTCTGAATGAACCAAGTTCTCTTTGTCATCTCTTTGAGGCTCACCTCGCTGCCTCGATGCCTGGATACCTGTTTTGGATTCCCCACACATAAGCTCAGTATTGAGTATTGTCTTGCTTTTGAGCTTTATGGAAGGTAGAAAAGTGGGGAAAGATCAAGTTGTGTACCAAAACTGTGCTTTTTATTTTAAGCTATTTTCTATTTGGTTGATAGTTTTATCATCTCAGAGATTGGGCTGTTGTAAATGAAGTATAAAGTCATTTAGCATGTTACAATCACGGCTGTAACACACGAAAACTCACATCTTAGTGCCTCAGCCACTTTCCTTCCTTACAGTTACAGAGTTCTTATCCTGTTAAATCTTCGAAGAGCTGAGTGATAAGGGGCCTTTTTATATGCAATAAAATTTATAGTTCGAAAAGGTGGTGCTACATAAGAGGCAGGGTTACATGATTACTAATTACTAGTACTGTTTTTATTCTTCTGCAGTTGGGTTTAAATGAAATAACCTTTCCTGGGCTGAGCAATCCCAGCATTTAGGAGGCAGAAACAGGCGATCTCTGTGAGTTTAAAACTAGTGTGTGAGTTCCAAGACAGGGCTATGTATATAGACGCTGTCTCAAACAACAGCAATGAAATAGTCTTTTCTGACTATTAAGTTTGAGCAAAATACAATTAACTTTCTGATAAAATTAAAATGACCTAATTATGTCATACTGAGTTTTCAAGGTTAAAGTATAACTTACTCTGAGTTTCTTAACCTAAAGCTCTCCTCTGTCTCTTCCCCTGCACTCTCTAAAATATGATGCAGGATTCACAGGAGCACTCGGGCTCTTTTGAGGAATTGTGTTGCTCAGTTGAATTTTATAGTGCTCTTTAATTATCAAAACATGTGCTTGTTGTTTTCACAGGATTCTGATGCAATCCTGGAAAGGTTCCCCACAATTGGTCAACTGTTGGCAAAAACTTGCTGGAATCCTCTCATCTTAGCATATGGTAAGAGTTTCAACACACAAACACCTAATGACAATTTTGCTGTCTGTTCTTCTAATGAAGCACAGGGATGTAAATTGTAACCTTTTTCATGTTTCCATGGGGCAGCTCACCCAGTGTGTGCATCTTCCTGTGCTTCTATGTGTTATAGGCAAACACACATATAGAGGCTTATACATACGGGTTTGTAGGAAAGCAAGGCTTCTTACAGTGGAGAGGAAACACCTCATGATTTAAACCCCAGTGTTTGTCTGTAGGCACGTTCATCACTTTACCTCATTTTAAATTCTCTATAATTAAATTGATACTAATGATACCCAGTTAATTGTTCACAGTTCCATGTTAACTCATGTACTGTTATCCATATTGTGAGTATATATCTTCTTGATGGAGAGAGTCATTTAGGTCAGGGCGAGAAGCCGGGGTGGAAGGGTAGAGGAAGGGCCTGGAGGTGAAGGTGAGTATCTTCCTAGTGACGCTGTCTTTCCTGTATCCGGGGCCTTGGCTCTCATTGCCAGCAGATTCAGGCTAAGAACTAGAGCTTTCCTTCCTCACTGTGAACATCTATTCCTGTAACAATAACCAGTTGTTATCATCTCAGAAGATTGCTGTTTTGTACTTTTAAACTAGGAATTAAAGAGTAAAGAATTTTATCTGGAATTTCAGTTTATGATACCAAAAAAGTGAGCTATTAGGCAGTAGATGTTTGTTGGTACATTTCTTTTTCCTTGCACTCATCTTCAGAACTCAAATGTGTGCCCAGATCAGATGGTGGATCCTATGGGACTGCACTCTGTGGGATTCCCCATCCCAGCCTTGAACTATTGCATCTCCCAGTACCCTGGAGAAGCTGCCCATCTGTTGATTCTTTGGAGTTTAAGTTCCATAAACTACCATTTCCCTCACTCTTAAAAATTGCTTCCTAGTACATCACATTCTTCTTTACTCCACACAAAGGCATACTGGAATGTCTATTACTTGTTGTTTAGTGTTTACACCAGGTCAAGTACAACAGTCACATTTTTTACTCTGAGGTATCAGTTCGACTTGAAGAATTCTTTGAAAGTTATGAGTCTGGAAACTAATGTGTGTTAGGCAAGACAATACTCCTGATACTTTATTTAAGCTGACGGGAAAATGAATGGCCCTCAGAATGGCCTGTGAGTTTACTCAGATTTATTAATTACTGAGAAAGCATAAGCTTAATGGTTGTTTTTAAAGCCCTAAAAATTATGAAGGGATGGGTGCTCTCAGTGAATGTAGAGATCTCCATAGTTGTTCCTGTCCCATGCCTTTTGTAACAAAGCCATTGGAAGCACTATTAGCTTACAGGAGGCTGCAAGGTGAACTCTGGATGTCTTTGAGAATACTGTGAGCAGGGCAGTGGTGGCACACGTCTTTAATCCTAGCACTTGGGAGGCGGAGGCAGGTGGATTTCTGAGTTCAAGGCCAGCCTGGTCTACAGAGTGAGTTCCAGGCCAGCCAGGCTACACAGAGAAACCCTGACTCGATAAAAAAACAACAAACAAACAAAAAATATTGCAGGAGCTAGGTGTGTCTACCTCCCCTTTCTCCACCACAGGGTCTACATTGCTGGTTCTATTCTGTATGCTAACAGCTTCAGTTTCTAAAGTTAAAATTTTTTTCTAATTGTGCTCTTAAGTCTCTACCTGGAACATATTTGGCTACCAGAAACGGAGACAGATAGTAGTTATTTTGCTTTAAAGAGAATGAAATTACTGATGTTTAAAATGTGAAATTGGAAACATGTTGAAGAGCCCAGCACTTTCAGCTCTTTCCATCCTTCTTGTTTGACTTTAAAAACTGCTGCTATTGCATAAAAAGAGTTGACCACACAAGAGCTGGACAGTGAGCCGAACCCACAAGTAGAAAAGCCTCCGCTGAGCTTGTTGCTTGAGGTTTTCCTGAGCATGTTCTTAAGGTTTTTTCTTTCCTATTTGATAAAGTCTATTCATTTTAATTTTATTTTCTGCAGATGAAAGCCAAAAACTTGTAATATGGTGCTTATGTTGTCTGACGAACAAAGAACCAGGGACTTCTACAGAGTCAGGACTTAACTCACGGATCCGGGTAAGAGAGTAGAGCTCCTTCTGCTGGCTCTGCTTTGATGTCAGTTGGTGATTTAAAGATACCCCCTCCCCCAATCTTTCCCTTTTATTGGCTCAATTCTTTCATGTTTTAAGGCAGTGGTTCTCAACCTATGGGTTGTGACCCCTTGGGGGTTGAACACAGGGGTCGTATATCAGATACCATGCCTATCGGATATTTATATTATGATTCATAACAGTAGCAAAATTATTGTTACAAAGTAGTAATGAAATGGTTTCATGGTTGGAATTCAGCAAACTCGAAGAATTGTATGAAAGGGTTGCAGTATTAGGAAAGTTGAGAACCTCTGGTTTAACAGGTTGCCTTTTACTGTTAGGTTTTTGCTGAGTATTGAGGTGTTTAGATTTCAGGTTTGCTTGGTTATAAATTCCTGCAGTACTGCTCCTTATGATGAACCTTCCAGTGCTGACACCACTGCATGCTGGGTGGTTTTGAAAAATACTTGGTAATGATTAAAAGAATGTCCTGGGTTTTCTGCCAGCTATTACTGGAAGCACTGTGTTACCCTGTAAGCCTAGTTTAAGACCTTACATAATTTTTCTCCAAGAATGGCTCTGTTTCTCAGAGTCTCTTTTGTGGTAAGCATGAGTTTAGAATGGAGGGGTCGGAGAGATGGCTCAGTGGCTAAGAGTAGTGGCTGCTTCTGTAGAGGACCCAGGTTCTATTTCTAGCACCCTCTACATCCATGGAGCCCAGCCCTGTTTTTGTGTCTCAAAGTCGATGCTCAGGCCACTGCTACTCATGCTCTCAAAATCATTCACGGTGGCAGCTACCCAGAGAGCTGATTGGTTCCCGGTTTTCTCCTACATCCTACATTAGTTTCCTCTGAAATGGCAGGCACAAGTTGGAGACCTGATCTGGCTGGCTACTTTTGCTGCTTTCTGTTGCCACAGCCTGAGGACTTGCTGATGCAGTACCATTAGGTTCACTAATTTAGAGCCATTTATGGCTGTGAAATTGCCCAGGTAGATTGGTACATAGGGCTTGGTCCATTGATGGTGGATTGGTACATAGGGTTTGGTCCATTGATGGCAGGTGATACATCACCTGCATTCTTTATGTGTCCTTTAGACAAAATTGGTAATAATGATGATAAATACAGTATTGTACTTTCTGTTAAATTGGAAGAAGAAAAGATACACAAGGAGTTAAAAGGATTGAGCAAGGGAAGGAATGAATACAGAATTTAGTTTGAAGAAAAATTCATGTAAGGGGCTGAAGAAAGGAATGATGAACTGAGTTAGAGGAGAAAAGCTATAGGAATAGAACAATACCTAGCTTTCAGCTAAATGTGTCATCTTTGATTTTTTGATCATTGTATTTTTTAAAATGTTTGCTATTTTAAGAACAGTTACTTAGTGTATAAGGTTGTATTGGATAGACCACTAAGTCCCACAATAGCCCATGTAGTGAATTGTTTCTGGGATGACTGGGTTAACTTTGCACATTTAATATATGCCTTTATTAATAAAATTCATAGCCTAATATTTTATTTTGTAGTCTATTCATTGTTTAATGCCTAGGTAAGTGAGTACTGAGAGGTACTTAAATTAATGCTAATGTGGGAAGGCAAAATTCAAACAATTTCTCCCACTGGGGACCGAAGACTAGTGGCCACACCACTCTAGAGTGGAATGTTGTTGGTAGGTATGATGGTGGCCCAGAGGAGGATACTTACTTAGACTTGGGGGTGGGGGGGG
>JADRCC010226175.1:0-11686 GCA_019843855.1 Hylomyscus alleni
CCCCCAGTGGCCAGTACCAGCACTACAACCCCCAGGCAAGAAACCCTGAAAACAAAACACAACCTTTTGTTTGCGGGTTGTCAAGGTAGCAGGTCTCCCAGGCCCCAGCTGGGCAACAGAACAAGATATGTAGGTTTCAGGGGTTACCACAAAGACCTCAGTAGCCTCATTTTGCCCCTCTTTCCTTCTGATGGTTCTGGGGCTGTGTCTGGCTCACTCAGGAGGCCTCCTCTTTCAGTCTAGGCAATGACCCTGACCCCATTTCCAAATAAGAACCACATATTCTAACTAGGGTGGTCTTGTCCTTGGACCCTGGAAGAATGGTTTAGAGTTTTGCCTCCCTCTGAGTAATCCTGGTCATTAAGTCACTCAAACCCTAAGGCTACTTCTCTGCTCAGCAAGTCCACCAGGGGGAAGGCATTTTCCTAGAATTTTTATGGGTAATCGGTCATTGAAGGAGAACCAAAGCCAAAAGACATTCCACAGGCCCTTGGAGTCCCCCCGGGGGCGGGGAGGAGTCACAAAGGTCAAGCATCTTAATGTGCAAAGGAGGAAACTGAGGTAGCCTCAGCAGCCTCCTCCACCCGAAGGCCCTCCGCCCTGCCCTCCAGGCTAGTCTGAGGATGGCCCCTGACAAGCAGACCCTGGGAATCTTAACATCTCTCTGTCCATCAGCGCCTCCCGTACAATGGGCACCCCCAATGTTGCTAGGAGACTGGACGCCTCAGCCCCAAGACAGGGCTGCCTCCCGCCTCTTGCACCTCACCACACACCTCCACTGTCCCATCCTCCTCGGAAACCTAGGAAGTCTGTAGGATCTATCGAGAGTGAGTAGGGGTGTGCGCTCTGCTTGGGTAAGTTCCACAGGAGGGGGTTAGCCAGCGTTCACCAGGACCTCAGGAGACTCATTCCCAAAGCAAACCCAACGCGAGGCTTGAGCCCTGACCCCAGGGGCCGGAAGCCTTCCCTTCTCCGCTGGTCTCCGCCCACCTGGCATGCCTCTTTCTAGACCTCAGTTTCCCGATTGTGCTAAGACAGGTTGGACGCGGAACAACCTTAAGTGCACGCTCTGCGTGGACGCGGCCCGCTCGCTCTCCGGGTGGGTGCGGGCCTCGTCCACACCCACCGGTACAGGGCCGCACGCCGACTCACCTGGCAATCTACCATCATCCTCAGCCTCGGCAGCTCATCGCCAGCCCCAGGGCGCGGCCCAGGGCTCGCTGAGGCCGCTCGCCTCGGCCTGCGCGCGGCGCAGCGGGGCGTCCGGCTGCGGGGCTCATGGCGCGGCCTCCGGTCCCAGCCAGGCCCGGAGCTCCGCGGCCGTCGCCAATGCCGCTTCCATTGTCTGCGCCGCGCCTCGCCTCGCCTCGCCGCGCTCCTGGCCGTTGGGGCCTCGCTGCTCGGTTCCGCCGGAGCTCCCGGAGCTCGGGACGGGTGGGCGGAGACAGCGCGGCCCCGCCCCGGCCCCGCCCAGCTCGCCCGCAGGTGCGAGGGGCGGGCCCCGGTGCGCGAGCTGGGGACACCCTCGGCCTCCTTCCCCGCCCGGCGCAGGCGACTGGACCAGGGACGTCGGCCTAGTGTCCACGGCCCGGCGCGCGCACGTGACCCCGCCTAGCCGCGCGCACGCGCCGCTCACGGAGCGCTTTTCTGGGCTGGTCTCCCCCATCTCTCTGCCCAGCCGCTTGCGCAGTACTCCTGCCCCAGCAGAGTTTAGAATCACCGCCACCCGTGCTGAGTCTAGATGGACATGGGGCCGCTCCAGGATGGAGATCCTGGACATTCTGTTACCCAGGTACCCCGACGCCACCTGCAGTACTCAGCTTGGTGGCAGTAGACTCTGAGACTGGCAGGAAAGTCAAGTCGCTCCTCCAGTCCCTCCCTGGACCTCCACCTCTCCTTTCCCTTCTCTTCCATGTCACCACAGAGAATCAGGTTGCCTCTGGCTGGTATGAGGGTTAGAGAATCTGAAAGGAGGTTCTTGTACCGGGGGATGAGCAGGTGCTGGGGTCTGGAAAAGTTACGTCTACCAAGGAATCCTTGATCACTCGGGATAAGTCTCGTTTGGGGAGTCGGAGAGATAGTTCAGCTGGTAAGAACGATTGCTGCTTTTCCAGAGGACCCAGGTTCAGTTCCTAGCACCCATTCTGGAGCTCCAACGCTGTCTTCTGGCTATACACATACACATGGTGGCACACACCTTAAATTCCAGCTCTGGGGAGGCAGAGACTGGCAGATCTCCTTGAATATGAGGCCATCCTGGTCTACATAGTAAGTTTCATACCAGCCAGGGCTACAGAGTAAGACCCTGTCTCAAAATAGATAAATAACATGCTTAAACAAAAAGCCTCGTTTATAATGAGCAGTGGCACCAACATTCACAGCTAACCAGCTTTTGTGAACACCTCCAGCTGTGCCTGATCCTCTGCCCATCTTTCTATCCATTTCTCTGTTGGGCTGGACCTTCCCTAGCCAGTTGATCTCCTGTCTTGGCCTTTGGAGGTCCTCCATTTCCCTGTTTTATTTTAAAGCACACTTACAGGAGCAGTCACTAACCCACCTAATTTTCTTTTCTTTTTTTCAGTTTTTTTTTTTTTTTTTACTACTTCTTATGTGTATGATACATTTCTGTAGCACTTATGTGCAGTGTTCAAGGAATCTAGAAGAGGGTATCTGGTCCCTTGGAGCTGCCTTGTGGGTGCTGGGAATTGAACCTGGGTCCTCTGGAAGAGCAGCCAGTGCTCTCAACCACTGAGCCATGTCTCTAGCCACTAACCCATTTTCAATGTAAGAAACAGGCTTTCAGAAATCACAGAGACCCTACCTGTCACGGGTCATGATGAGGCCCAACTGTGGCTTTGAAACAAGGTCAACAGGCCCCAAAGCTGTGCTCTGTAGCAACATAGGCAGCAGGACGGGGGCTCTGAGGAGCTAGGCCTTGGAGTGCCGAGTGATAACAGGCAAGGGGTTGAGGGTTACGGCAGGCTAGGGGTACTGAACCTGTGTAAGAAGCCTGCTCAGAGCCAAGGCGTCTTAGAGAGGATGGCTGGCTGGAGGTGATGAGTGGGTATTGGTACCCTGACATGGAGCCCAAGCACCTGCTTCATTGTCTTTCTGTGCCTCATGGAGCTATAAGCAGTTGACTTCCTCAAAAGTGCAGTCTACTACCCAGATGGTCGGGGACTGGAGTAGTCAAAATAGCTGTCCAGGAAGCACACTTGCCGGAAGGTACAGCCATCATCCCATTTGACGAGGTTCTGAGTGGGTGACCTGCCCAACATTGCACAGGTCCTAAAACCAACTGCTAAACTCATCTTCACCCTTCTGCCTCTCAGCTAGCCACTCGGACTGTGGAGTACTCCCTGAATGAATGGCAGGTTCCAGGGGAAGCTCAGCTGCCATCCTAGAGCTCACTGCCCACAAGGACACTGCTTGGGAGGGGGAATGAGAGCTCTTGGTGGTCATCCCATGGTGGTATCTCCAAATACTGGGGTCTTCCTCTGCAACTAGGCTTCACCAATAGCCTCTCACAAGCTCTCTTCATGGTGCCAAGCCTCGGCTTCTTTATATGACCCCTTCAGTCATTGGCCTTCAACTGCCACTGAGGCTGCACCTTCATCAATGGCCTCTCCTGGCATTTCAGAGTGCCAAGCCTTCTCCATGACCACTGCATGCCTTCAAGACCAGTCTACCTGGGTGATTCTTACACACTACATCTGGCTATCAGCATGATGTCCATCTCTGGAACACAGCTTCTTTGTGTTCTCAGAAAACACTTCCCAGAAGATTTTTCTTCAGAGATGCTGGTCTTAATGCCAGCTAACAAGCAATTGTCCCACTAACCCCTTCTATTCTTGACTCTAAAGCCAGAGCCATGTGGCTGAAACTGCCAAGTTCTGTGGAACATGGCCCCCTCATTCTGTTACATCTTCACCAGTGTTCTGGTTTTGATTGTGGTTCCAGGTTCCACCTCTCCTCTTGGGGACACTGCCAGTACACCAGCAGAGGACAAAGCAGAGTCTGGAACAAGAGGGGTCCACAGTCCACCTCTCCTCCAGGCTGGAAGGGGAAAGTCACAAGCCAGATACCAGTTGGTTGGGAGTGAGTGCCAGCAGGGTGGGGAGAGAGGGCACTCTGAGAATCTCAGTGCTATGGTTCTTTTAGGTGAAGGCCTTCTCCGATGATCTTTAATGAAGTGGCTCTCTGAGATGATCTTAGCTTGCTCATATTTCTTCATTGGGCTGGGGTGGGTTTCAACATAGACACCTTATTTGCAGTGAACCAAGGGTTTTATAATTTTGAGGAAGGTCATGAGAATACCCAGGGGAGGAAGGCCATTGGTATGTAAAGCTTAGCATGAAGAGAAGGTGTTCCAGGGACAGGGAAGGGGCTGGTTCTACTCTGCCGGTCTCAAGTTTGAACTTGCTCTACCTCACCAATTCCATGCTGGTTCCTCTTGTGGCATAATTCAGGAGCACTACATTCCATACTTTCCTTCTCTAACTAAGCTTGGCTGTTTTGGAACCTTGCTCTATAGACTGATGTGGAGAAACCTTGCTGTTAAGGTCGACGTCTGACATTACCAGAAAGCCCCAAGCTCAGTGAAAAATGGCAGGCTCCCTTTACCTTCTCTTTCTCTGACCTTGTCTAGGGACCTTGAAACCCCACACCCTCTTTTTGAGGAATGTCACATTGTAGCCTAGGTTAGATTACAGGTTCAGCACCCTTTCTTCTGATAAGAAGCCTGTTGAGCAGGCACCTGGGGTTCTTGAAATGCCTCTCCCTGCTAATGAGGTATCTCAGTACCTTAGCCTTCATCCAGTGACCTTTGCCCATCCCGATATTCCTACCCCCTTCCCCAAAACTATATAATTCCCCCTTCCCCAAAACTATATAATTCTTGATTCACCCCAAATAAAGTTGATCTGTCTCTCCAAGCTGATCCCGAAATGTGATCCCAAAATGTCAACACTTCCATGGGTCATCTGAAAGCCTGTTAATTGATTCTGCTCCCTTTGTCTCTGTGGGGCAGTGGCCAGCAACCCCAGGGGTAGGGGTGGGAGGGGGCATGGGGGGGGGAGAACCACAAACTGGCCTTGATCTTAGAGAGCTGCATGTCCTTGTTTCCTGAGTACTGGGATTAAAGGGGTTTACCACCAATGTCTGAACCTAAGCTTTTCTTTAATTTCTTTTCACAATATCTTTATAAGCATGACCACTATGCCTCTAGATCTGGATCTAAAGCCTGTGTCTTACAGCCTCAAGATCTGGATCACAGGTGTGCCCTCCGTTTGTGGATAATACAAATTATTATTGTAAATTGCCCTGAGATCACCACTCCCTTAATTCCATTTAACATTCTTGAACACAGGATTTAGCTCCATTGCACTTCCTTTTTATACTTGAGCTATATATTTCGTATTTTTTCCTTTCTAAGCTTGCTATACTTGATCAAAACACTCTTCATAAGAGTGAACCACAGAACTAAGTCTATGCTAGGCTGTGTTGAGATTTCCTTCCTCAATGTAATTAATCTAAAACTCTTCACTTTAGCATCAAATAGTGCTGGGATAATTTTCTTTTTTTAAAATTTATTTAATTTATGTATATGAGTACAGTGTAGCTGTACAGGTGGTTGTGAGCCATCATGTGGTTACTAGGAATTGAACTCAGGACCTTCTGAAGAGCAGTCAGTGCTCTTAGATATCTCTCTAACCCTGAGATAATTTTCTTAGACATTATGTAAAGGTTGTCTTTGTATTCCTCAAATGTTGATTTTGAGAGCAGAGTACTGTCTGGATTTTGGTATTGTTATTTTTATGAAGCATCGATTATCTCCTAGTTCTGTATACATTCTTCCCTAACACTTTCTGATTAGTATAATAAAGAGCTGATGGCCTATAACAGGGCAGGAGAAGAAAGGCCGGACTCTCATTGTTCTGTATACATTCTTCCCTAACACCTTCTGATTAGTACAATAAAGAGCTGATGGCCTGTAACAGGGCAGGAGAAGAAAGATGGGACTTCTGGGAAAGAATCAGGCATGATGGGAATAGACACAGAAGAAGAAACAGGTGCCGGTGCTGAAAGAGAGGTAACTGGGCCATGCAGCAGAATTTAAATTAGGATAAAGCAGTTAATTAAACTACATGAGCTGGTTGGAAAATAGCTATGCTAGGGCCTGAGCTATAATAAATAATTGTCTCTGTGTCATTATTGGAAGCTGCTGGGTCAAGACACTCTGCTGGTAGGCAGATCCTTCAGACAAGGGCAAAAAGTAGCTATGTTCTTCAAAATATCACAAGGATGATCTCTAGGCAAAATACTAAAATTCTTCTCTACTGAAACTTCTTGAGCCAGGCCCCCACAGTTCAAGTCATCCCCAGTACAGCTGTCTTCCATGTTTCTAAGATAACTCATTAAGTCCCACGAAAAGCATTCCACATTCCTCCCAACAAAAATCATGGCCAATACCCCAACACCCTAGTCTCCAGTGACAACTTCTGTCTCAGTTAGGGTTTCATTGCTGTGAAGGGACACATGACCAAGGCAAATCTTATAAAGGACACCATTTAATTGGGACCGGCTTACAGGTTCAGAGGTTCAGTCCATTACCATCATGGCAGGAAGCATGGCAGCATGCAGGCAGACATGGTGCTGGAGAAGCCTAGAGTTTTCTACATTTTGATCCAAAGGCAGCAGAAGGGGATAAACATAGGAAGCCTCAAAACCCACCTACACGGTGACACACTTCCTCCAACAAGGCCACATCTCCTAATAGTGCCACTCCATACAGTCAAGCATTCAAGCAGATGAATCTGTGGAGGCCAAGCCTATTCAAACCACCACACCCATCCATGTTGGCATGTCAATAGGTGGTGTTACTTTTTAAATCTTGTTTAAATCTTGTTTATATCTTGTTTACTGAGATATTTCTGAGTGATGCTCCGTTGTCAAATATAAAAGACTATCTTGAAGCCGCCAGCCACCCATATCCTGCCCTGATCTTCTGCCTCTTCCAGGCTTTCCACACTCTCTCCTGGGATGGTTCTTGAGCCCTAGGTGTCGGGGTAGTGTTTTCGGTTTGTCCACTGGGTCTGGGCACTCCATGGTCAGTTCTCTGCATTCTGACCAGTTGTGGCTTTCCACAATGCTGCAACAGGAAGCTTCTTTGGGTATGACTAAGTATTGAGAATTCTGCTAGACATTTTGTTGGTTTTGAAATGACCTCACCAGGCACAAGTAGCGGGTTACGTTTTTTGTTGTTGTTTTGGTTTTCGAGAGTTTCTCTGTGTAGCACTGGATGCTCTGGAACTCACTCCATAGACCAGGATTGGCCTCAAACTCAGAAATCCATCTGGCTCTACCTCCTAAGTGTGGGTTGGGTTAAAGGCATGCGTCACCACTGCCTGGTGTGGTTTTTGTTTGTTTGTTTGTTTTTGTTTTAACATAGCAAAACATGATGTGCCGGATAGTTTATGTCTGCTTGACACAAGCTAAACTCATTAGAGAGGACGGAACCTCAATTAAGAAAATGCCTCCTTGGGCTGGAGAGATGGCTCCGCAGTTAAGAGTACTGACTGATCTTCCAGAGGTCCTGAATTCTACTACCAGCAACCACATGGTGGCTGACAACCATCTGTAATGAGATCTGATGCCCTCTTGTCTGAATGCAGCTGCAATGTGTGTGTATATATATAATTTGTTTTGGTTTTCGAGACAGGGTTTCAGGGTTTCTCTGTATATCCCTGGCTGTCCTGGAACTCACTCTGTAGACCAGGCTGGCCTCAAACTCAGAAATCTGCCTGCCTCTGCCTCCCAAGTGCTGGGATTAAAGGCGTGCACCACCACTGCCCTGCCCGGTTTAGGGCATTCTTTTTAATTAGCAATTGATGGGAAAGAGTCAAGTCCATTGTCCATGGGGCCACCCCTAGAGTATTGGTCCTGGGTTCTATAAGAAAGTAGGCTGAGAAAGCCATGTGGAGCAAGACTCTAAGCAGCAGCATCCATGACCTCTGCATCAGTTCTCCATGACCCTGTTTGAGTTCCTGTCTTGACTTCCTTTAATGAAGAACGGTGCTGTGGAAGTGTAAGCCGAATGAACCCTTCCCTCTTAACTTGCTTTTACTCATGTTTCATCACAGCCACTGTAACCCTGACTAAGACACAGGCCATGGGATTGTGTTTATGAGGCAAGAACTTTACCTGACTCTGACCTATCTCCAAGCTGTTCTCCTGTTTCTTGAAGAGGGTGTTCTGTGATTTGAAAGCTTCTGAGTCCATAAAAACTTGTTTGTCCTGGAAGGGTGGTGCCCATCGCTCCACAAACCTTAAATCTGATTTTTCTACACACAGGCTGAGAACTCCTTGCTGGAATTGTCCTTGGACACCTTCAGAGACAGAGGGCCAAGCTCTCTGGAGCAGCTCCCACCCCAGCCCTTGCCTTTTTTGGAAAGCAACATAAATACAAGTTGGGTTCAGTCTCTCAGCTAGCGTCTGGGAACTATGCCCTAAATAGGAACCTGGTGAAGGCCTCAGCTGCCCATAGAAGAGGCCATATGACCAAGCTGGCTGGACATGGGCACAAAGCTAGGCTGGGAGAGATCTTCCATCTTTACCCCTGCTGGCCAATGCTGCCCCAGGCCTGTCTTTTGGAGGCAATTCCTTGGATGTAGATGCTGCCCCAAGACCACAGCTCTGCTTCAGGACCACTCCCAGGCCTGGCAGCCTCAGGCAGGTGCTTTCTACCAAGGACAGAGGCCACGGTCTGTTTCAGCTCCTCTGTCTAGAAGCCCCAGGGGCTCTCTCCTGCCAGGCTGTGCCCTTGTATTAGAAGACTGCCTGGCCACTCTTATAACTACCCCTGTTTGGCAGATGAACCACAAGGTATAGAAAAACAGGCTCAGGATGAGCTTTGCAAGGGATGGTGGGTTATGGGATACCGCCATGACTTCAGAGTATAGCCCCAATCCACACATTGCTTCCTTTAGTGGAAAAGATGCTGCAGCATAGAGAAGTGTGTACCAGATAGCCAGGCTCTCAATCAATATCCGAGTCCATCTCTGCCTGGCCTTCAAGGGCCTTTGAGGTTCTGGACCCAGACTGTTACCGATCTGTCCCACTGCCCTGGAGCCCCCCGCCCACCAGTGACCTACGAGAGGTGTAGTGGCCATGGATACACATGGGACCACCTCCTCTATGCCCTGGGACTGAGGGTACAATGAGGCTGTTGAGCACTGCTACCCTCTAGGTGTGGCACATCTGTCCACAGCACCCCACCTTACCCAGGTTCCCAGAACTCGAATAAGAGTCTGTAGCAGCAGCCAGCTTTAGCTCTATCACCTGGAATAACCATTAACCAACCCTTTTCCCACATGGATTGTTTGAAATCCAGTCTGCTTGTATTCCCCAGAACTATCCAGACTGGCAAAATAGTCTACTGTACAGGTAAAATCCTGGTCAGGATCTAGTATACACCATCTTTATTGAAAGCTATCTCAAACCATGTAACAAAGTAGACATCTAGTGCCTGAGAGTGTGGCTCACCATGGGATGCAGGTGACCAGAGGGAAGCTAAGCCTGGCCCGCTTCAGAGCTAGCTCGGGAATCCTGAGTGAAGAACAGCTGTCCATGGCTAATGGAACCGCATTGTACTTGGGATTCGAACATTAACATGTGGCTTCAAGGCAGCAGGCAGGGCTGAGGCCGGCTCAGGGGCAGAGCATTTCCCTTCGATGTGCAAGCCCACAGGTTGGATCTCCATCATCGCAGATTAAAACAAAACTAAAAACCAGTATTTAAGTAACAACAGCCCCTAGGTACTCTGAGCAGCGCTGGATTCCCCGGCCTGCTTTGAGAAGGCACATCCATCCCTTGGGTGGGTGTGGGGAGGCCTGAAAGGCCCTGACTTTTTGATGCTTTCCTCTTGTCCAACCAATCATGTTAGATTGCTATATGACTGTGGGTATAACACATCTCATAATTTATACTGTCTCTATATCCATTTTCTTGGTTGGACTCCCCTGGTATACTGAGGTATGCAAGGGGTAAACTGGGCTTGGCGTGGGGTTGGATTTGACAGGGCTCTGGGCAGGTCTTAGCTTAGCTGTTAGCTCCTCAGCCAGCTGGTATCCTTTCTCACTGAGGAGAATCGGATCATCTTCAGGCTTCGGGGCTGAGGCTTCCTGTCATCCCAGAGGTACTCAGGGGACAGCACCTTAGATGGTTTGTGCCAGATGAAGTGGCGGTTCAGGTGGCTCTCTTCCTGCCAGGCTGCCATAATGCTGTTGGCTTTGTCCGCCAGGATGGCCATGTGGCAGGCCCGGGTAAACTCATACACCCTGGCCACTCGTCCCCCAAAGAGTGCCCCACCATAATAGAAGTCCCCCTCATTGTATGCCACAAAGGCAGAGGAAACTTGCCTGCGTTCATAAGGGAATTGCTGGCGAGGTACAGCAAAATAGCCTGGGTGAATGGCAGCCACTAGATCCCCCAAGGTCTCGGGGCCCCATGGGTTACGGAAGACCATATCCACATCGACACAGAAGAGGTAATCCACTTCTTTGTGGGCTCTCTTGGCAATGTGTTTGTTGATGGTCTCCATTCGGCGCATGGAGATCTCCTCCCACTGGGAATAACCTTGGATAGGGATGATGCTGAGGATCCGTCCAGGGCCCAGGGGAACTCTGGGAACAGCTGCGGGATCATGGGTAAAGAGGTAATAGTGTACTTGGTACCCACGCATAAAGAACTCTTCAGCTGACTCCAGGAAGGACTGAATGAAGCAGGTGTACCTAGGGATGACAGCTCTATTAACCACTGCTGGCCACAACTGCATGGGTCCCCAGTATGCACTGAAGTCTACACACTAGTTCTCCACCTCAGGAAGTCATTGAGGTCTTACCTTGGGGTCCTTATCTGTCAAACTCCCACAGTCCTTGTCAAAGTTGGACACCCTTCTCTGAAAGCCCTGCTTCAGAGTTTGGGATTTAGATGTATAATTGTTAAAGTCTATACAAATTCTAAGGTCTATACCATGAGACACTTCTGGTTCAAATGTTTCTAATTAGGGATACTAGGGACACTTGGTGTGTGACAAGTATCTGAGACTGATTTTTAATCACCCGTGGCTGTGAATGTGTGTCCCTGAGGTTGACACTAGGCACCCGGGCATCTTCCTTGTTGTTTGCTCCAATTTTTGTTTTGTTTTTTTTGAGACGGGTTGTTTTTCTCTGTGTAGCCCTGGCTGTCCTGGAACTTGCTCTGTAGACCAGGCTGGCCTCAAACTCACAGAAATCCTCCTAACTGCTGGGATTAAAGGCATGTGCCACCACCACCTACCACTTTACTTTTTGAGATAGGGCCTTAATGAATCCGGACCTCAATAGTCTGGCAAAGCGCCAGGCGGTGGTGGCACACGCCTTTAATCTCAGCACTTGGGAGACAGAGGCAGGAGGATTTCTGAGTTCGAGGCCAGCCTGGTCTACAGAGTGAGTTCCAGGACAGCCAAAGCTATATAGAGAAACCCTGTCTCAAAAAACCACACACACACACACACACACACACACACACACACACAAAATCTGGCAAAGCTGGCTGGGTAGCAAGGCTCGGTGATGTTCCTATCTCTGCATCCTGGGTGCTAGGATTACAGGCATGTGCTACTGTGTGTGCCTTTTTTTTTTTTTTT
>JADRCC010226196.1:0-16734 GCA_019843855.1 Hylomyscus alleni
AATAAGGACACATGCTCCACTATGTTCACAGCAGCCTTATTTATAATAACCAGAAACTGGAAGCAACCCAGATGTCCTTCAACCGAGGAATGGATACAGAAAATGTGGTAAATCTACACAATGGAGCTATTAAAAACAATGAATACATGGAAATTCTTAAAGAAATGAGTGGATCTGGAGAATATCATCTTGAGTAAGGTAACCCAATCACAAAAGAACACATATAGTATGCACTCTCTGATAAGTGGATATTAGCCCAGAAGCTCGGAATACTCCAGATACAATCGACAAACCAAGGAAACTCAAGAACGAAGACCAAAGTGTGGATACTTCTTTCCTTCTTAGAAGGAGGAACAAAATACCCGTGAAAGGAGTTGCAGAGACAATGTGTGGAGCAGAGACTGAAGGAAGGACAACTCAGACACTCCCACCTGGGGATCCTTCCCATATACAATCACCAAACCCAGACACTATTGTGGATGCCATCAAGTGCTGGCTGACAGGAGCCTGATATTGCTCTCCCCTGAGAATATCTGCCAGTGCCAGACTAATACAGAAGTAGAAGCTCACATCCATCCATTGAACTGAGCATAGGGTCCCCAATGAAGGAGCTAGAGAAAGGACTCAAGGAGCTGAAGGGTTTTATAGCCCCTTAGGAGGAACAAAAATATGAACTAACTAGTACCTTCAGAGCTCCCAGGGACTAAACCACCAACCAAAGAGTACACATGGTGGGACTCATGGCTCCAGCTGCACAGGTAACAGAGGCTTGACTAGTTGGTCATCAATGAGAGAGGCCCCTGGTCCTGTGCAGGCTCTATGCCCCAGTGTAGGGGAATGCCAGGGCCAGGAAATGGGAGAGAATGGGTTGGTGAGCAGGGGATGTGGGGAGGGAATAGAGTTTTGTTTTGTTTTGTTTTGTTTTGTTTTTCGGAGGGTAAACCGGAAAAGGATATCATTTGAAATGTAAATAAAGAAGATATCTAATAAATTAGAAAAAAAAGAAGCTGTACCCTTGTCACAGGAACATGACTGCCTAATCGTGACCTGAATGAGGACATTATGAATGGATTTGCTGAAGTGGATGGGGGGGAAAGACTCCAAGTCTTTAAATAAGTATGAAACTAAAGCAAGCCGAAAGTGGAGAGATAATCTTACCTATGGAAGAGCACATAAATTTGTTGTTCAATGCCTTAAAAAAACATGTCCAAAAGTAACATTATATGGGCTGGTAGGCTATATTTAGTAATATAGATGTATACACCTATACTTATACAATACAATACAATTAGGAAATAAAGAGCCCACGTAGTAGAAGGAAAGCCAGGAGGGTTATATAAGAGTCTTTAGAGAAATGTTATTATATTCTCAAAAAAGGAGTTGAAAAAATTACCACCTCATTAATGTGAAGTATGCAAAAAAGATGAAACATTTTTCCCTTGCTTAGTTTCTGATATTTTTCATTGCTTATAAGGTAAAATCCAAGGTCATCATTTACACAGTTAAAACTTTTCCTCATAATTTCACTTCTACTCCCATCTTTTTGTATAATCTTTCACCATACAATTTGATATACTCAAAGCCACTCAAAAATGAAACTGTATACACTCACCTATGTTTGAAGTTTTTGTTGTTGTTGTTTCCCTGACTAGTGCACAATACTTAAAATGAATGCTTGTATACCCTTTTAACTTTTGACTATTGATTCTTTAAGGCTCAGACTCAATCATTAACTTCAGAGGATATGGTTTTAACACTGTACAACTTTAATAAGCTAAACTAACTAATCACTTTCATGCAAAGTGTATGCGATTACTCACTTTGTCTTTAAATTTTCTGGTTGTGTTAGGCTTATACAATGTAAATTCCTCAAGGAGAGAAACTAAGTTTTATTTACTTTATAATTCCAGAATATAGCTCTGTGCCTTCGGAAAAGAAATTTTTTTTATGTAAGATCAAGTGACACTATCTATACCCATATACATTTTGTGGGAATAAAAGGACAATAGCAATGTATGTTTTCAAATATATAACTGGCTCAAAATACAAATTCGATTCACTATCTCTTAGGGAAAAACTTTCTTACTACTATGTGACTTAGTCACTACTATTTGTTTTTAGTTTGTTGTTCACTTTTAGCAGGTATATGCTATCCCTAGAATAGTTTCCGTTAGCAAAAATATGATTTGCAACATAATATTCACAATTTAATTGAACTTGTTCAACTTACTTCTACTTTGAAGCTCAACTGCAAGTTGTCTCTCCAAGTTTTCTCTAATTTCTCTTTCTCTGAAGAGCTCTATTCGCAGTTCCTTCTTTTCCTGCTGAATCTGCTTCTCTTGGATGCGAGCATTATCCAAAGCCACTTTCAGTAGACCCTGTCAAAGTACAGCAAATGGTACTGTTCAATGGTACAGTTCATCTTATCTGTTTTAAATTCTCAAATAGGAAATGATTCATGTAGGTGCTAATGCTTTATATTACATTTATTTTGTTTATAGAAATATTGTTGACCTGAATGTTGGTCAACAGAGTCTCCACAGAAGACAGACTATCAGCAAAAATGAATGGTCCAGGGAATCCAGGGGGCAATGCCTGTCCAGGAGACAACTGGATCTTGTCCAAGGGTGACTTCATCATTGGGATTTGAGCTGGTACTTCTTCTGTAAAGATAAAATTAATGTCAGAAGGTTCAAAAATTAATAACTCAAATGTTTTACCAAGTCATTTGTAACAGACATATATAACATTTTTCTTCTTAAAACTAAGTCATGGGTATTAAAATGATGTCCTATCCATAAACTAGAGAATCAGATTGCTAACAAAAGATGTGTATGTTGACTTCTAATCTTTCAAATATATTTGTCTGTGTATGAATCTTCTTACCTACTTATTGTCATTATTTTTAATGCCTTCATTGATGTATAATTTACATGAAATAAATTAATATATTAAATATAATATTAATTTTAAATGATTTTGCATAAGTTTTTAACCATAACAACAAATGCATTTCAGGACACCTAAATTTCTCCACATATTCTTCATAAATGTTTGCAAATACTCATCAATCTCAAATCTCAAAATACATGTGTGGCTATTTTTTCTTTTTCATTGCTTGGTAAGATTTCTTTGAGTGAATATACTAACTTTTATTTAGATAGTAGCTACTTGCTCAGACTTTGGGCATTTTCAGTGTTAATTCCAGTTTTGAATATTATTTAGTATATATATATATATATATATATATATATATACTGTTATGAGACTTGCATAAACTATGTAATAGTTTATTCTATATCTGGAAGTAGGAACACTTTACATGATATCAAGTAAAATTTTCTAGGAAGACAATCTTGCAATGCAAACAAACTCAACTACGAATATTTCAGAACTCATAGATGACTCATGACTTAGTAACAGTTCAGTTAATCTATGCATTTTAGTTTCTGAATTTCAGTAATGCAATAGCAAAACTTAAAAATATATATTTAACTGTCATATCTTGGAGTCCTGCTTTTTCCTGAAGAGGAAACTGAAGGGGAGCGGACTCGTGGAAGTGGGGAGGTGGGAAAGAGCTGAGATGTGTGGAGGAAGGGGAGACTGTGGTCATCGCATGGGAGAAGAATCTATTTTCTAGGTATATAAAAATCAACTGTAACTAGACATTATTAAAGTTAAAAAATTTCCCTCAAGGTTATGAAAATATAACATGAAAATAAAAAATAAAATTTTCAATTATTTTAATTCTAATATAAAAAGAAGTCTTAAAGGTTTCAATAACCAAAAGTATTACTAATCCTATTTTTGACAGAAAGTAGTAAATATTATTTCCCCAAAGAGTATGTTAAAAGAACACTAAAAGGATCATTTTGATCATAGTTACATATTGTATATTTTTTTCTTTTTAAATTATTTTTTATGTATATGAGTACACTGTAGCTGTCTTCAGACACACCAGAAGAGGGCCATCAGATCCCATTACAGATGGTTTTGAGCCACCACGTGGTTACAGGGAATTAAACTCAGGACCTCTGGAAGAATAGTCAGTCCTCTTAACTGCTGAGCCATCTTTCCCACCACATATCTTCTACATAACCTTTTGGTTGTGTTCCCACGGCATTTAATTATTTCAACATAAATCATTAAAATTAACCTAAGTCTCTTCACATATTTTTGATACATAGTTTGACTATGTAACTCAGGATGGTTTCTGATATGCTATCTTTCTACTTCGAGCTCATGTGTGTTGAGGACTTGTGTGACTGTAGGCATGCACCAACATGCCCAGCTAACCTAAGCTCCTTACTGAATCTCAATGTCTCCTTCCCTCTATCTGCCTTACTTCTTTCCTTCTCCCTTTCTCTCCCCTCCTAGTCTCTTCCAACCTCTGATGGTAGGTATGAAACTTGTAAACAATTATTCATATAGTACTCAGCAAAAATGATGTAAGCTTCATTCATGAACAATTTTCCATTTCAAATAATGTCTAATAAAAATAAAATGCCTACACCTTGAAACCTGTCTCAGCAAACATCACTAATGATTTTAAATTAACTTTATAACTAGGTGAGAAATGCTTGTCTTTGTTAACTATGTATTCGTGGGCACAATGAAAGGCAAAACTTCACAAGTATTGTACACTTTGTATAGCAATTAGAGAAGTGTTACATCTTTACATTAATGATTACAAATCAAAGAACAAAATTATTCATGCTACATTCATTTTTTTCAGAATCACTTGCTACAAACAAATCATTGACTTCTTGCTGATTGAGACAACATAATATTCCCTGTATAAATATTTTTGTTAGTGAGATAGAATTTACAATTAATGAATTTCTTGTCATATATCACTCAATACAAACAGATAACCTCAGAAGGGCGTATCTAAGAGGTATTCTTTTTGAAAAGAAGTGATATATTCAGCATGCATAAAACAAAATTATAAGTATGTTAAAATCACTAGAAGTCTATTTGAAGATGAAAGAAATGCCATTAAATTGGCTGAAAGGAAAATTGCTATTGATTATGAAGACAGGTTGTGTGGTCTATAGTTTGTAATGTTACTGTACAGTAGATTGAAGTTTCAAAATAGTATTACTCTTCTTTAAAGAGATAGACACAGCTGAATTAGGTGCTGCTTGCTGCAGTGAAGATCAAATGTACAAAGAATCATATTTCATCAGACCTAGTCAACTCCAGGAAAATAAATAGAAATATAAGAGGTATGCAGGCAATGATTCATTTTGATAATCTGGCCCAAGAGAGACACATAGAGACAGCACACAGATCTAAGCTTCTACCAAAAGACAAATAGGACACAGAGGGTGGGAACTGGGATGACAGTGTAGCAGAGGTCACATCGATTTTCAGCAGCAGTTTTCACACAGATGAGATAACCCTGCACTCTATTTGGACCATTGTTCATATCCTACCTGTCCCATGAGCAATAAATTTTCTGGTCCTAGAAAAAGGGCAGTAAAGAAGAAGGATTCTACTTATGGCTTCTTATGATTAAGTTTCTGGGCAAACCAAACATGCTTTTCAGATCAAGGTCATAATGCATGTTAAGGTCTGTAATAGCCTAAATCTAGTAGAAGTATATTATGTTTTAGTATACGTGTGTGAAAACTGTCAAACTATTCTTTGTGATTTTTTAAAATTCAATCATATGCTAAAAGAATGATTAAGAAATGCATTGGGTGTTGGTTTCAGTAATATAATTATCCTTAATGTCTGAATGGCATCTATGTTTTGCTCAGAGTTTGAATAAATACACTCTTGTATAGAAATTTACTAGGTAAGTTTAATTAATCCTAATTTGCAATGAAATTAAAAACAGATAAGTGCTGAAAACATAGGCAATGAAATTAAAAACAGATAAGTGCTGGAAACATAGAATGGCACTTAAGATTATCTATCTGTAAGTCCTAGAAATGGTTGGGATTGAGTATTTTCATTTAAAAGGACTGCCTTCAAAATGTATAGATTAAAAAAGAAAAGAAAAAAGTCTTTATCAGCACACATAACAAAGTGGTAAAAACCCGAAAGCATAAAGACAGGACAACAGTTTCTAGTCAAGGACATGGGCAAACTCTCCATTTATTGAAGCAAAGTGGAGACTGCTTTTATTGAGCCTGTTTGTTAAACCTGCAATACTTTGAAATAGCACTTGGGAATCACCTTAGAGAACAAGCTCTTTATTTTAATTTCTTCTTTAGCGCCCAGATGAATAGATGTAAAATTTGACACGAAAGTTATTTGTGGAATAAAAAGGAATATATGGTAAATGCTCCGAATGAAAACATCCCTTTGAAAATTAAAGTCAAGGCTGCTACAGCTGTTTTATATGACGGCAATGTTTATTCTCTCTGTCTTTCATGGAGTTAAGCCTTTCCTCTGGGATTTGAGAATTGTGATACAGGAATAGAAACTGAACACAGCTGACTCACTGAGCACTGGAAAAATGCAGATACCTACCAGGTCATCAGTTTTATTCCTTAACAAATAAATTATACTCCATTATTTGATTTGAGAGCTTTTCCCTAAATCCAGCTGGCCCTCGGGACTCTCCTTTGTCGATATCATTAGTGTTACAATCAGCACAAGCAAGACACCTGCTTCCCTTTTCCAAACTGAAGAACAATAACAACAACAAAATGACCAACTGCTGTGTAATGATGTGACCTGCATGAATATAAAGAGGCATTCATAGTCTCTGCTGAACAATGACTCAAATGTTGCCATTATTGAATGTGGAAGAAAAAAATGATCTCCAAATTGTTACATTTCTTTATGTATAGCAAATAAAATATTTCAGACAAGCGAAAACAGGAAGCCAGAGGCAAAGGAACGAAGAGCCAGCAAACCATGAAACAGAGATGTAATAACTGTACAAACCAAGAATGTATAAACTCGGTATGTTTTAAATCCTTAGATTAGAAAATTGGCCTTCCAACAAATTCAGATAAATTGAAATCATGTAATTTTTCTCATTATAATGCAATAAAACTTAAAAAAAAAGAAAATTGGCCTTCAAAACAAGGAATTAGAAATAAACTCTCTTACAGATAAAGCAATATGACCAGAACAGATATTATGCCTAATGTAAGTATCAGAAAAAAGAATTATGATAGCCAGTCCTTGCCATTAAAGAGCTAACTTATTATTTTGGAATGAAAAGAATGTATGTTACAGAGTGAAATTGAGTATGAACTGGGCAATAACTGTCATGAAGAAAAGAGGGGAGGGGGAGGAGAGATTGGTAACATGAGGCAAGCATGAGAAATACCCATGTCTGTTCTGACTGAAAAGAGTTCGCACTTTGTTCTTAGAATTATGCTTCACAGTAGATTAGGTGTGGAAACATGAAAATATTCCTTGTGCGTATTGGTATTGTAAAACATTGGGCTAAATGGTGAAAATATAGCTTTCTTTATCTTCCTCCTTCTCCTTTTCCTCATCAGGGTTGTAATACATACTGCAATCTTTCTTATAAGATTTTCATATGATATAATTTAAAAATAGATATGTCCAAAAATGTTCTGTGGAAGACACTTTTACTAAAGCCATGTTTATTCTTTTATCCAAAATTCAAATTTCAGAGGAAGAGCCATTTTCCTACTTCATTTATTAAATAATTTAGAACAGGACCATTAAGAACCTTTAAAATACTATTCATTCTACATTGATTCTTACAATTGTACAGATTTTAAAATATCCTAATGTATACTCTGAATATGTATGGTAATTATGTGTCAGATAAAATTTTTAAAAGTATAATTCTAATTATTAACATATGCTATATGCTTAGATAGGATAAAAAGTACATACTGAAGATACAAAGATTGGGAAACTAAAGTGATCTAGAGTTGCAAACTCTAAGGAGTTGAACCTCAACTTTATTGTGTGAAAGACTGTGGGAAATCTGTGTGTGTCTCTTTCACCTCAATTGTAATGTTAGGATATAGTACTGGTTGCCTATTATAATTGTTCTACGAACTAATGAAATCTTGTTTATAATTTTTTTGACCAATTCTTGATTCTAAATAAATGAAATGTGAATTCTTTATAAAAAAGAGAAATAACCATTGAATATTGCCAAAAGTAGTAGAGGAGAACATAAGACATTTGGCTATCTACAGATCAACAAATTGTCTCATATCCTATCTACAAATAAACTTTTCTAGATTATGACTACATGAGACTCCCTTTGTTTCATCTTCCATCATGAATGGTTGAGCATGCATAGTTCAGTGGTCCTTAACCAGGCCATTTTGTATCCTAGAAGATATTTGGCAACAACTGCTTGGAGACAAGAGAGTGGAGAGTACAGGAGCCTACTATTGTCATCTAGTCATAGAGCCCAAGGAAACTGAGAAGTGACTCATATAACATAGTGGACAACACTTTCATATCCACACACACTATCCCAAACAAAGTATTATTTAAGAGGGAGAATGAATAAAATTCAATGTGATAAAACTGTAAGAATGGAAGCCATTTCTTTATATGAAAATTAAAAATAAACAAGAATTATGTGGCCAAACAACCATACTGGTTAAGAATCCATCTTCTAAAATTATACAAGGAAAATTCAATGAATTGGACTTATGTACATCTTCTTTTCGTCCTCAAATATCAACTAAAGTTTAATAATCTTAATAGAAAAAAATAATGTCAAATTGATGATGTAGCACTAACAAAGTCCTTAACAAAGTAGGTTTTGGGATGATTATGCATTTAATTTATGGTAGTCGTCTTCATTCTTTGATCAACATTACCTTGCATGTTAAAGGTATTGTTGACATTCTACTTAACATTGCAAAATATTCCCTTATCACCATCACCTTAATATATTTCTTTTCTTCTGGTACTGTTTTTTGTTACTTATCACAGTGTGAATGAATGTGATTTTTATTTTCTCTCACCAAAATGTAGTGTCTATGATATCAGAACTCCTGTAACCTTTATTTATTATAATTTTTAATTATTATTGTTATTTTATAGTATTATTACCATTGATTCCCTTAATATGTAGAATAATTACTATACTGTTTCGTTGTAGTTTCGTTGTATCTAAGTAACAGCAAGAAAGTACATTTGTGTACTTTCTAATATGTGCACTGGTTATCATCATAAAGCCATCATCAGTTCAAATCCACTCAAAAAACATTGTTTATAAATATATAAGTTTAAAAGTGCTTTCCAGATATGAGGAAGGAAGAAGGGAGAACAGATGGGCATGAATTACTTCTGGTCTAATATTGTCCTTTTCCCAAAAAGACAATTGTTATATAACTATAGTCATAATTGGAGCTTTGAAAAAGAGCTTTCATAAGTATCAGAATATTTATCGTGCATATACAACATATTTCTCTCTTCAAATAGCAACAAAGCAGAATATGTAGTAAAATATTTTTTTGGCCCACAAATGTACTTTCTTGCTGTTACTTAGATGATGTGTTATTATTTCATAAATAAGGAAAATTTGAATTTTTTCAAATACCTATAGATTTTATAATGCCTAGAAATAAACATATAAGTTACAGAACACAAAGCAGTTTCAAGTAAAGGCTGAGAATTAAACTGCCGTTTCAGGAAAGGCACACATATTTATATAATCAGGAAAACAGTATGCTAAAGATATTTAAGTTCCTTTTTCAGAAAAGTCAGACTCTCTACCATGTGTAAAATATTGCAAAGAGGAGGCTATTTCATGACTGGAGAAGTAAAACTAAAATGACCTTCATCATAAGCTGAAAAACTGAGGCAGAATTAGACTGAAGGTAAGTAAGGAACAAATTGTCATTTTAAAAAATATATTTAGGCTAGATGATGACCAAGATAAGTACTCTGTCAGTTAATTGACCTTTCTAGTTATACTGTTGTGCTATGTGTAAAATGGCCTAGGGCTGCAATCTAGATTTGCTTTTAGCCTTAATGGGAGTTCAGTAATCTGTCTGCCTATAGAAGCTGTAAAGCAGGTTTTTTATTTTGCATCTCTACCAGAGATTTTCAGTCATTTCCTCAATTAGGGAAAAATGCCCAGTTCTTAAGGAACAAAGACACATACACAAATAATTTAAAAATAACGAAAATGAATTTAAAAAGTGATTCGTATTTTCCTATATACAATTGTCTTTTTAACTATTTGTATTTTAGGTTTGAATATATAATTAAAATGATGATTAACTTTGAAGAGGAATTGCTAATGCTTCAAGAAATTGTACAAAATTAAAAAGACACACATTAGCCCACACGTAGAGAATCTATGTTAATTGTACAGTAAATATAAAATGGTCTCAATTGTAACACAGAATTATAAAAGTGAACAGTAAAATAACAGTACACAAAGAAAATGTTTTCTTTATTAAATAAACGACCATTAAGTAAATAAAATAAGAGTTCTATAGATTCATTGCTAGATGTTATTTATTCTTATCTAGGATGGAAGAAAGAGACTATTTTAGTGAGAGTGAGTTTAAAAACCAAAGGCAATTCAAACCCAAGAAGACATCAGTATATGTAAAATTTAGGAGAAACAATCCATTCAATGAACAAATTATCATTTGTTGCCGCTTATAAATGCATAAGGAGAAAGGAAAAATATTTTTATTTTATAAATGTTTACTTGTAGTTTTGCAATTACATATCAGTATATACATATAATATTTCTATTTTACCATAGTATCAGTGATAAAAAAAAATGGACTTTTTCTCTTTGTGTCCCTAGTTATAGAACAAGAAGCACTACTTCAGAGTATATATGGAAAATTTTAATGAAAAATCTCAGGTTGGGCACTTACTATGGCAATTAGGATATAATAATCCCTCAGTAATGATAGAATTTGAAGTTTTGCTAACCTCCTTGATAGAGGATGTTCAAGAAGACTTGTATTAGATAGGCATTGATTACCAAAATTGCCTATGAAGTCTCAATGTCTAGTAAATTGAGTGCAGATTTTCATTAACATAACAACTCATTGAAGTTTTAGATTATTGTGTTTCATTATTCCTATAAAACAAAAACATGTAATTTTAAAATATCTTTCAGATGACCGAATAAGCAGATGGATGATTTCAGAGTCGTGGTGTTTGAGTTGCATTTTCCATTAAACTTTATTTAGATTGTATTTTCCTGATCAAGGAGACTTCCAAGTTTGAGATAAGATTATTTCCAATAAGAATGTAAGAAAAAAAACCTTTTTTTTTCTTGGCATATGCGGACATATTAATGTTGAAATTCCTTTACTCACTATTTGTTACAAATATTTATTGATCCATATGGAACAACAGGTGTTGAAACAAAGATACTGTAGACATATTTTATATTCACTAACAAACTTTTACTTGAGTTTTTTTTCCTCATCTTCAATGAGAAAAGAAGTATTTTGAAAGAAAACTCTTAAATGTTCAGTGAATATAAAAGGTGGCATTATTTTCAAGTCCTGTCTGTGCAGAGGGAATAGAGTTCATGTTTCATTAGCTTATAAGCATAAACCTATGTATTTCTAGTATATTTTAAAGCATACTTAATATATTTCAAAATCTGAAAGAAAGGTAAAACTGGATATAGTACTACATACTTATAATTCCTTCACATGGGAAGATACTGGTAGTACATAGGAATACCATGAGTTTTTGTTTGGAGCCTGTCTGCATTCAATTGAAGATTTGTCTCACGCCGGGCAGTGGTGGTGCAGGCCTTTAATCCCAGCACTTGGGAGGCAGAGTCAGGCAGATTTCTGAGTTCAAGGCCAGCCTGATTTACAGAGTGAGTTCCAGGACAGTAAGGGTTATACAGAGAAACCCTGTCTCAAAAAAAGAAAGAAAGAGAGAAAGAAAGAAAGAAAGAAAGAAAGAAAGAAAGAAAGAAAGAAAGAAAGAAAGAAAGAAAGAAAGAAAGAAAATTTGTCTCAGAAAAAGAAATGGCTCATTGGATAAATAGAATAGACATCAAAGGTGAATTTGGAAGGGGTGGTGTCTAGTTAGAGGTAGGTGGGAATAGAACAGGAAAAAGGCAACTTAAATCAAGGCAACTTAAATCAAAAAGGCAACTTAAATCTTCGATGAGTTAGAAAATTAGTGCACCAGAAACTCCCAGGAATCTATGAGGGTAACCTTAGTTAAGCAGTAGGGGACACTGAAACTGAAGTGGCCATCTCTTGTAATTAGACAAGACTTCCAATGGAAGGATTTGGATGCCAACTGAGCCACAAAAACTTCAACCCACAACTTTCCCTGTCTTCAAGATGTAGTGGGGTAAAGCTGGCACAGATATGGTGGGAGTGTCAAATCAATTACTGTTCCAGCTTGAGATCCAAGTCATGAGAAGGAGCCCATCCCAAACTCTGACTGGAGTGCCAGGACATAGAGAATGGGTAGCCCAAAGACCTAGGATAGAAAATTATTTCTAATAATATTCTGTTATGCCCATAGATTGGTGCCAAGTATAATTGTCATCAGAGAAGTTTCACCCAGCAAACGGTAGAAACAGATACAGATTCCCACAGCCAAACACTAGGCAGCTCTCGGTAATCCCACTGAAGCCTGGGAGAAAGGATGGTTGGAGCCAGAGAGGTCAAGAACACCACAAGAAAACTCACAGAATCAAGCAGCCTGAGCTCATAGGGACCAACAGAGACTGAACCAACAACCAGGCAGTCTGAATGTATCTGACCTAGGACCTCTCCATATACATTATACTTCTGTAGCTTGATCTTCTTGTGGAACATCTAACTGGGATAGGGGCTGTCTGTCTCTGACTGGTTTAGGAATGCTTTACTTCTACTGAGTTGCCTTGTCCAGCCTCAATAAGAGTGGCATGCCATATTTGGTTGATATCCATGGAAGGCCTCCCCTTTTTTTGAATAGAAATGGAAGAGGAGTGGATTGAGAATGGGAGTGTGTGGAAAGGACTGAAAGGAGAGAAGAAGGTATGGGAAATTGTAGTCAGGATATGAAAAAGAAAGAGAGAGAAATGAGACAGTGATGAGAGAGGTGTGTGTATTATATATAAATATATATGAATTAAAAGTAAAATAATGTGAAAATTGTATTAATCGATTCTCAAATTAGAAGTTGTTACATCTCTGTGACATTGTGTAGTACAATGAATACATATATGTGTATTCCCATAGCCAAAAATGTTTCTTTTAGAAATTAATACAAAGTCCTATAAAATTCAATGATTGATATTATATTCAGCAGCATGACATTGTCCATTTCTATGAGTCTTTAAATATGAAGAAAGGAAAATAAACTGAAAATTTAGAACTAATAGCTAATATACTTCAATACTAATATCATGAGCAGGCTTGAAAAATTCACCTAAAACTATTGTACTAGATTCCAATGTTAGCACAGGATTTAATTATTCATTTATGTGGATAACAGGATTTATACACTCACAATGTAGCACTTTTAGTTATTTTCAGCTTAGAGTCATATGTTATCTATTCTTCCTCATCCTGCACTATGGTTATGCCTTATTTGGGTGACCTAAAGGAGATGTATTCTTCACCCAAGTAGCTATATCTATTTGATTCCCTTAGAGATTGTCACATTCCTAATCATGTTTGACCATGAGCAATGATCAGTGCTTATGGCATTTGTGTTTTGTCACCACCTATACTTTATTCAAGTCCTGTTTGATATTTATTCCCTGTATATGTCTACATATATTTCTTACATAGCTTTGATATTATCTCTGTTCTTCGTTCTTCACAATGGATTTCACTTTACTTTCATTTAAAATACCTGTACTAATGGATTGGCTAAATGAGCCCTAATAATCCTATCATTTTGAAGCATATTCGGTATCATAGATTTAGGGAGAATTTATAAACAACTCACATTGTAAAATGTTGCCTATCACTGTTTTGGTGACAGTATGTTTCACAAAATATTGTTGGCAAATTGAAGGCCATAAAACATTTTATTCATGCATCAACACTTGGATATGTTGTTAACTGCATTACTTACAAATTCCCATGAGATACTTCCTTTCCTGGTCATCTACTGTTTCTAATTCCCTATTCTTTCCTAGAAAGTATATCAATAAGGTTCTATTATCAATATCTTGCTGCTGCTGACACCCTTCCATAATTTGGAGTTTGTACAAACCATAAAATTTCAGGTCTCAAATAATCATTTACTTACTTTCATGAAAAGAAACTTTACAAAAAGAAAAACCATTACTATTATTTCTTCACATGCATTCATTCACAAATATTCAATCTCAAATCATTAGTCAAGTGAAAAGTTGTATACACAACCGTGAATGCTACTTGTGTAGATGAAAACTACCATGATAGTAAGAGATTTGAACTAGGAATTATTCTTTGGATCCATTCTGATAAAAGACTGGTATTTAAAATGTATCACGTCTAATGATATCCTCTTTGCTAGTTTGTGCATAAACCTTGAAAACTGTATAACCTCTTCAGATGGAGTAGGGTTTTTATTTTTTATTTCTTATTTTTTTGCCAGTTTTGTTTGTATCCAAGAACATCCAGGGTAAATAATGCATCTAGTGAGTCATAAAACTGCTCTGGAAAATTCAGTTTCAGGACAAAATGTTTTGCCATGAACATCTTACAAGCCTTTTAAAGGTAATAGTTTCGCACAATAACAGTTCTAGCACTTTTAGGTATAAGAACCACTGTTATATATCAAAGTTCATTTACAAAATTTCTTGGACTTTTGAAGAGAAGACAATTGAAAACTTTCGACCCAAAATTTATCCTGTAGACAAGAAATGCAGAGACAAGATATGGAGCAGAGAATGAGGGAATGGCTAACCAATAACACACCCAACTTGAGACCCAACCCATGGGCAAACACCAATCCCTAACACTATTAATGATACTCTGTTATACTTGCAGACAGGAACCTAACATGGCTGTCCTTTGAGAGGCCCCACCCAGAAGCTGACTCAGAGGGATGCAGATACCCACAGCCAAACAGGGGATGGAGCTTGGGGGCTTTTATGGAAGAATAGGAATAAGGATTGTGGCCCAGAAGGAGATAGGAATTCAACAGGAAGACAAACAGAGTTAACTCACCTGGACCCTTGGGACTCTCAAAGACTAAACTAATAACCAAAGAACATACAGAGGCTGGACTAGGCCTCCCCACACATATGTAACAGATATGCAGCTTGTTGGGTTCTGAACAACTGGAGTCAGAGCTATCCCAAAGCTGTTGCCTGCTTGTGGAATATGTTCTTCTAGCTCAGCTGCCTTGTCTGGCCTTAGTGGGATAGGATACACCTAGCCCTGCAGAGACTTGATGTACCAGGATTGGGGGATACCCAGGGGTACCCACACCTACTCAGGGGAGAAGGGGGGAGGATGGAGTAAGGATTGTGGGAGGGCTGAACTGGAGGGGTCAGTGAGCAGATGTAAAGTAAATAAGTGAAAATAAATAAATGAATAAATGAATAAATAAATAAATAAATAATACATTTAGTTAACACTGCAGCTCCCCTCTTCTTTGTTTTCCCATTCTTTAAAACTATCCCTTAAATAGGCGGTCTTCCTGAGCACTCAGAAATTTTCATTAAAAAAGAAAATTTCTATAAAATATATGTGAAATAAAATCTATTTCATGACTATGATAATGATCATTTTTGCATTTTTGAGAAAGAGTTTCATGTAACCCAGGCTGGCCTCAGACTCACTATGAAGCCAAACATCACCTAGAATCCCTGATCTTCTTTCTTCCATATCCTAAAGGTTAGAATTACAAGGAATGTACCATCAAGCTCACATGTTGATAAAAGATAGAACTCAGGGCATCTTGCATGCTAGGCAAGCTCTCTTCTAATTGACCTATAGCCCCAACCCCTAACAATGAATAATCTTGCAGTTACAGATATATATATAATGTTTTATATAAATTGTATAATTGTACAACAATATATGTGTTCACCACTCTTACAATTTACGATAATGGAAAATGGTCATTTGCAAGTATTTTAGTTATTCCAAATGGTAATTTTCTTGTACTCACTCATAATAGTAATTTTATTTACTAGATGATGTCCACAAAATTTGATAATATTTTCCAATTTTCTTACTAATAATATAGTTACAATAATTAATGTAAAACTTCTAAGAAATGGTTATGCAAAGACTATACAGGCTTTTAAAAATTAAGTTACAGACTTTCACTCCAATAACTGCCCAAAGAGGGGCCCGCTAGGAGTCCATAGGGCACAGGAACAGTGGAGCAGCTGGGGACAGGATCCTTCTAGTCTCAGTCTGCCCCAAAGAGCTAAGGTTCTCCCATAGCCCTCTGCACCCAAATCCCATATAGTGGGGAGCTAGTTTCTCTAGGAATGCTGACACACCTAAGATCACAGGCTCACAGGCCCACAGAAGGGAAAAGTTCCAGTCAGACACAGCAAGACCAATCAACACCAGAGGTAACCAGACGGTAAGAGGAAAGCCCAAGAACATAAACAGCAGAAACGAGGGCTACTTGCCATCATCAGAACCCAGTTCTCCTATCACAGTGAGTCATGGATACGCCAACACACCAGAAAAGGAAGATTCAGATTTAAAATCACACCTCAAGATTATGATAGAGGAATTTAAGAGGAACATAAATGCCACACCCACTCATCTACTCCAGTAAAGTCTGCAGTATCAAGTGTAAAAGCCTGATCGCAGACAAGAGGCTTTATGACTTCAAAGGGAGTTTGTGCCTCCTAGGTATTCAGTC
>JADRCC010226200.1:0-12086 GCA_019843855.1 Hylomyscus alleni
CCTCACTGCTATAGCATCTGCCTACGATGGGACATCAAACCTCCTCAGCACCAAGGGCTACCCCTACTCTGAATGGCAGATGAGGCAGTCCTCTACTACATTTGTGTATCTGAAGCCACGGATCCCTCCGTGTATATTTTTTTGTTGGTAGTTTAGTCCCTGGGACCTCTGGGTGGTTCAGTTAGTTAATATTGTCTTCCTATGGCATTGTAATCCCCTTCAACTCCTTCAGTCATTCCTCTAGCTTTTCCATTGGTGTGCCCTGGCTCAGTCCAATGGTTGGCTGTGAGCATCCTTATTTGTTTTGGTCAGGCTCTAGCAAAGCCTTTCAGGGAACAACTATACCGTGCTATTGTCAGCAAGTGTTTCTTGGCATCAGCAATAAATTCTCAAAACTCGTCACTACATAAACCTAATAGAGATAAATCCTCACATGCATGCTGAAACATTAACCTAATAAAAAATTCTCTTACATGTGTATCTGGATACTTATCAATTTGATGGTTCCATGTCCTGTCACTAACTATCCACACTGTATTTCCTTGAGTCACCTTACTATATTAAATAGGGAGAATAGACACTCTTGTCTTATTCCTGAATTCAGTTGGAATATTGAGAGCTTTTCTCCCTTTATAAGTCTCGTTATCAAGAATGCACTAAAAGAAAGAAAAGAATACATAGCTCTCTTGATTTTTGAGAAATACTCCATTCTTTAGACCATGCTAGCCTGGTACTTGAATCAATTCCAATCATCTTATATTCTCAGTAGTGGAATTAAACCACAAGTCAGAGGACCAAGCTTGAGTCAAAACTTTAAAACTTAAAGTCTAAAGAGTGAAAGAAATTTTCTCTTTCCATGTACTGGGCAGATGATATTAAAGTGTATTTAATGTGAGGGGACAGAGCTTGAGTTGACAGCTTAAGAGAAATATTGCACTTTCAAGCTTGGTACATTTAACAGATGTAAAGCATGGTTTATGTATTTTTGTTTGATTAATACACCACAGTAAATGCAGAACTTAAATGATTCATAAAAATAACATCAACAGCAACAAAAAAGTCTTACAAATACTAGCACTCTAGAATGAATGTGTTCAAGACACAAGGATTATATTTTGTTAATTTAAATTTTATTCCTGTGTCATAATACAAAATTATCACATGACATGAATTATATTATCAGGTAATATTTACTAAGTAATTGTAAGCAATCAGACACTAACATTTTTGTATCTATGATTGTCATTTTAAACAAATTTTGGCATTTTCCTACCCATTTTACTAAGATATCTATTGTATGTTTCTATTAGGAACCATATTGAAGAGCAAGTTAACAAGAATGTGTGAAAATGTGTTAAGAAAGAGAGTATAACTGTAGTTTTAGACAGTAGATTTTTTAATTGGATATTTTCTTTATTTACATTTCAAATGTTTTCCCTTTTCCAGGTCTTCCCTTCTGAAACCCCCTATCCTATCACCCCTCCCCTGTCTCTATGAGGGTGCTCGCCCACACACCCACCCCCTCCCGTTTCCCACCCTGTCATTCCCCTACACTGGGGCATCGAACACCCTCAGGCCCAAGCACCTTTTCTCTCACTGATGTCCATCAAGGCCATCCTATGCCACATATGTGGCCAGCATTACAAGTCCCTCCATTGTGTATTCTTTAGTTGGTGGTTCAGTCCCTGAAACAGTTTTAAAATTAGTGAAACAAATCCAATTGGGTCTACATAGCCACCCAGGGATATAGAGTGAGAGTTTGTGTGAAAAAAAAATCGTGCCTTCACATAATAAATTTAAAAAATAATATGTTTGTAATTATTTTTCTTTCTCTGAATTTCTAGTTTATATAACCTCAATGTCACTAAGAAACCTATGTTGCTCTGGAATATGAGAAATATTGGAAAAATATGATAACATATTTTCAGTTTCTTTCTTCTCCTGATTTCAAGACACTACTATTTAATCAACCAACTTTACTAGAATAGGCATTCTAGTAGTTAAATTTCTTTCAAAATCCTTAAATTTATGAGAGTATATAGTTCACTTGACTTTACTCTTTTATTATCTTTAAAGCTTTATTGTTTAAAATTACTTGCAAATAAGAAAATATATTCCACTCCAAAATTAGTTAGACTTCAAAATCTATACAACTCATGAGTTATAAAAAATGATATAATGCTGTACATTTTTATTCCTAATTCTGTTATGGAGCTTTTGATTTTACTGTTATATAAGTACATAAAATATATTCAATACTGAAACTATAAAACTTAATGTGAAGCTTCACAGAATCTTTTTGAGAAGCCAGTTCAAACTGTATATACGTTCATTGAAATGGACTTTAACTTTTATATGACAATTTGACTATTCAGTTCATATTGTATAAGTGTAATCTCACAATGGATTTTTCACATACAATGTTAATGCATTATCTATAGAATATTTTCATATACATCTCTATAAGGAGTAATCATGGAGATCTTTTACAAAGTAAATATGGTTTTACGTTGTTTAGATTAAGTTGTATACATTAAGTATGCACTAGTATTAATTATTTGATTTGTGTCTGTGTTAATGTATGTGAACATGAAGGTAAAGCTGGAACTCATGCACATGCCAGAAGAACATGAAGAGACACTGAATATCCTTCTCTACCTCATTTCCTTGAGAAAAGATCTGTGATTGACAGTCTTGAGCTAGCTGTGCTATTCAGCAATTAGATGTCCAATTCAAATGTAGGCCTGCCTGGTTCTGCTTCATCCATAATGGATTAAAAACAATCTACCATACTTGGCTTTGGACATGAGTGGCAAGGATTCAAGTTCTCCTCATTCATAAACAGCAAGTACATATGACAACTGAGCCATTTCTATTTTAATATTTATCAGGCACCATAATCAGTCTCTTCCACATTTTCCTGATTGCATTTATCATTTCCTTATTCCTGAAAGTGTAAACCATAGGATTTAGCAGTGGTGTCAAGACATCTGTAAACACAAAAACATTTTTCTCAAAAGAAAATGCAGATGTAGGTCGTGCATATATTAATATACAGGGAACAAAGAAAAAAACTACAACAGTAATATGGGATCCACAGGTAGAAAGAGCCTTACGACGCCCTTCTGAGCTGTGGGCTCTCAGAGAGAACAATATAACACCGTAGGAAACCAGCAAAAAGGTGAATATAATTATGCAGATAGACCCACTGTTGGCAAACACCAAAATGATAAAAATGTGTATGTCAGTACAGGCAAGCTTCAACAATGGAAACAAGTCACATATGAAATGGTCAATGACATTGGGTCCACAGAAGGGCAATTTCAAAGTAAAAGCAATTTGTATGATAGAGTGCAAGAATCCTCCAGCCCAGGCTACCCCCACTAGAATGCCACAGAGCCTCCGATTCATGATGAAAGAGTAGTGTAAAGGCTTGCAAATGGCCACATAGCGGTCATAAGCCATGGCTGCTAGAACAATGACCTCCACAGCAGTAAGAAAGTGCACAGCAAAAACCTGTGTCATACAACATTCAAAAGAGATGATCTTCCTCTCATAAACCATGTCCATGATCATCTTTGGTGTGACAACAGAGGAGACACAAGCATCCAGGAAGGACAAGAATGCCAAGAAGAAGTACATGGGGGAGCCCAGCAGTGCAGGACTGTAGACAATGGTCACCACAATAATCATGTTGCCCACAAGAGTTGCAATATAGACCAATAAAAATATAACAAATGATATTTTCTCAATTTGTGGGTTTTGTGAAAGCCCCAGGAGTATGAACTCATTGACAAAGCTCTGGTTAGGCATGATTCTCCAAAGGACTTTGAAAGAATAGAGTATCTATGAAACTCTGCAATTATAAGAAAAACATACATCACACAAATCTAGAGTATCAGCATTAATAATATGTTGCATCTTTATGCAAAAAATATCATAATTGATTTTATTACTGTTCCAAATGGAGTATTTTTTGAAAAATGTAGTTAGATATCACATTGAATTGAGGTAGAAATTAAAATATAAATTAAAATAGCCAAAGTTTTTAATATCTGGGACAAAACCATCTATGTTAGGAAAGGAATCACATTTGAAATTTCAGCTTTCATCATTCTCTAAATGTTTTCTGTAGTAAAATGTTGAAAGGCATTAGTAACCATACCTGAATACTAAACCAAAACTAAACTAAGTCAAAACTGAGTCAAAGCTTCTAAAAGAAACAAAGGCTAATGTTAACTTAAAATTAGGTAAATGTTAGCTGAATTTTCTATGTTTACTTAAGATTCTCATTAGTTCTGATTAAACTGACAATATTATTTGCCTGGAAGCAGTTTTTTAAATTATTTATGAAGTCAATAATGGACAGTACAGTATAGTCACTATGGTTTGTGCTCATGAGTTCCGATCTTTTTATAATTTAGGAGATGATAAGTCTAAACAGTAGCTGTAGCCTAGATATATTTCTATAAAATAAAATGACTAATAGCTGAAAATAAGCTAAATATACATAAAAATGTTTATTTAGTTAAAAGTAATATATTCTTATTTATTTCACACTCACACCAAATAAAGTGTAAAGCACTGGGTCAACGCCAAGTGAAACTCACTAAGTGATAGCCCAAAACCTTCTGCTCTGTCTTTTTTGTTTTTATTTTTTGACAACATAAATTTAAAATGTATTTGAAAATTGGGAGAGTCCAGGATAGTTGAAACAATGTTCCTAAGAAGCAACACATTGAGAATTCAGTTCTAGAGTTAATTTAAAGCAGGGATAATCTAGACATCAAAATGTAGAATATAATGTAAGTTTTTAAGCTGTGTAGAACTAGACAGAGACACATACATAGAGTCAAAAGGTGCTTCTTTTTTCAAAGGAGAACTGGAAAGACACAAAAACCAGTTAGAGCAGATATAAAACAACTGTATTTCATATACTGTTTCTGAGCCCAACCATTGGTCCTAAAGTTGACATGGATAGCTTCTCAATAGTCTTGTAAAATTAAAATTATTCACATTATCACCCTATAATACTACTCCTAATGTATTTACTACATAAAGGAAAAACTGGCAACACATTTACAACAAAACTTAAGTAAATGCATTCACTCATACAAGCAAAGAGGAAAAACAGCTCTTGCTTCAGACACAATTTTCTTCCCATTGGAATACTTCTTGGAGAATGGTGTCACTCATTCCTTGGTATTTTCAGGTTTCCATTGTTTCCTTAAAAGTGCCTCTCTCCTTTCCAAGCCACACACAATGGACTGCTCCCCACATTACCCTGCAGAACTTTATTTTTATGTCATCTATTACTTAATAATTTATCTTAGTTATTTCTTGTTATACCTGACATTTAGGGAAATAGATACTTTTACCTTTTAATTTTTCACTGAGGTATTTTATTTGTTTCTTTGCTATTTGCGTGAATCTAAAATGAGAGCAAATAGAATATTAAGCACAAATATAAACATTGTTGTTACTCAGCTATGAGAGGACCTAGGAGGAATAGGATGGGGATGTACCTGAACACAATCCATTATAAACATGAAAATTTCAAATAATTATTAAAATATATTTACAAAATAGTTAACAAAACAGCTTTCTTTGTAAATAGTAATATGATTGAACAAACTACCAAATCTCAGGTTTTATGGCCCAGTTGAACACAACATCACCCTCGCTTGGAATGACTTAGGTCCTGAGCTTCCCTCTGGGGTCACAGTGTTACAATCTTGTGCTACCATACCCAGCCAAATTCACCGTTTTAAAGTCATATTCTGTAAACTATAACTCAAAAATAACTTGTCACTATTGATGGCACCATTATTTTAAGCAGTGCCTACCTAGCCCCACTGTGCCGAAATGTGAATCAGTCAAAAGAAATTAAAGTTCTTATAACCACATTATATTCTGATTATAATGAAGGAAATAGTAAATATTATACACTACACTGATAACAAATACCTTGTTACTATAAAATTACTTAAAATTAAACATCAATGAAAGCCCCCCAAAAGTTATATTTTAATTTTAAATAATAAATTAATACCATAACTTAGACTCATTTCTGAGAATATGAAGGTATGCCCTCTGCGTTTCACCACATGGCAGTTCTATAAAAGCTCTGAAGGTATATGTCTCCTATTCTCTATGATATGGTAATCATCAGTCCTGACTAAGATTCTCCACTTGTTCCAGCACTTCCTTCCACATCTTAGAGGCATCAGGAGAGCGGCTCTGGCAGTGAGCTTGGAGGATGTTATCTCTGCTTTTGAAGTGCTCTATTTATGTTATTACAGAAAAACATAAATGAAGAATCCAAAATTCTTCCTTCACTGTAACCAGACATCATGAATGTGAGAGTGATTCTCTGACCCCTTGGGATTTTAAAAAATGCCTATCCTCATGAGATTCTAAGACAAACTTTTCTGCATGTTTATATGTATAACAGCATTCATAATGCTTTTTGGCCATTCAATCTTACGTTATAAGTTTTTAAAAAAATTATTAAGATTATGTTTGCTAGTACTCTTGTGTATTGTCTCTTTCAGATAACAAACACAACTCTATGATGGATGGAGTTCAATGTCTCTGTGCAGTATTTGACAGAATTTCTTTCTGTCACAAGAAATTGTTAAAATCAATGTCAGGAAAATATTAATAATTTTTGTAAATATTATCAAAGATTTTTTAAAGAAAAAATCATATATATAAAATAATACTAATAGAAATACTTTTATTTCCTGTAAAAATTTTTGCTTTTTTATTAACTTTGACTATTTCATATATGTACACATTTTAGTATGATCATATTGACTACATAATGTCTCCTCTTACTGTCCTGGAGATGTTCTTTTCAAGTACCTCCTCCTATATTTATATCTTTTTATTGACCAATGAGTTTAATTATGTTTGCTCATATGAGCACTGATAGAAAGTTATGACTGAACCATTGAAAAACTTACTGGGAGCTACACTCCCTTAGATAGCTTTACCAGCCACCATTAAAATGGTAGAAACTCCTGAGTGTTTTCCCTATTCATAACAGACTATTAAAGAATAAACCTCGTGCCAGTGTTGTGCAGGTATCCACAACCTGATGCTGCTTGTTCATGATTAAAACAGTCACATCACATAAAGCAGACACTGCAGCATAGCACATTTACGAAACCCTTAGACGAATATTCTACATTGTTTTCTATTTTGAGCAATTTCTTGGTCGGTCTATGAAAGGTTGATATAGATGTCCCATTTAGGTAGGAGCATTGAACATTTACTCATTCCCAGCACTTAATTAAAAATTTCCTGCATTAATGCCCATATACTGCAAAAAGAATTTTATCTGGCAATTCCTGACAATAGTTGAGAAACATAAATATGGATATTTAAAAGGGATTATTCATTTAGAAGAAGAGTAGTAGTATTTTCGCCATAAAGGTCTAGGCATCACAGTCCATAGGCACATTACCAACTATGTATTACCTTGTGTAGCACATTATTTAACTTCAATATGACAGTGACTACCCTCCAAGCTGATATGGCATGATCAAACCAATAGACATAGCTTTCCTGAAACCTCCATGTTCTAGAACATACACTCCACAGCTAAGAATGACATTTGATGTCTCTTCTCCTCTAAAAGTCTACATGGCACCCTCTGCTAGGATTACTAGCCAGCAGAAAGGACTTCTCTCAGGAGCTCTCAAATGTGAGTTCCTATGAAATAAGATGTTACACACATTACAAATACAAAGTCAGTGGATAAAGAGTAAATATAATAATACCCAAAACGATAGCCAGAAAGGAAGAAATACTCAGGAGATCTGAGAGAGTAAAATGCACACTGTGAGGATGAGTTAAGATCCCACCCATCATAGAGATAAGAACTGGGAAATAAAAGAGTGTGTAGTAGAGACAAGAGTGGCCAGTTTTCATTATGTATGCGTGTGAAATTTTCAAAGAAAAAATTGTATGTATGAAAAAGAAAATGACAAAATGATTTTGAGCAAATAAGTATTTTAATCTGATGTTGATGTCAATATTTTTGAATAATTTCATTCCTTTTGTTGTTTTTGTTGAAGTGTAAGCTTGATTTTATACTATTTGATAATTTTATACATGCATATGTGCTTGATAAAATATGTGTCCCTTAATTTCTACTTTATCCCCCATGACCTGCATCTTTCTTGCACCTTCATGTGATTTTTTTTATCAACCCAGTGAGTACATTTTGTGTTGTGGATATGTAGGTGTGTATGACCATCTTCTGGGGACGTACTTAGTCTTTGAGAAGCCACATCCCTAAAGAAGGCTGACTCTCTCACACACTATTGCATTCATTGTCAATAGCATCCCAGTTAAAGATGGAAACTCATCCTCATCTCCTTTAGCATGCTGGGGGACTAACTGGCTTGACTTTAGCAGATGTTATGCATGTGATCATAGCTTTGAGTTTACAGGTGTAACAGCTCTGTTATGTTAATAACAATCTCACCACAAATGTTCAGTATAGGGTAACTGCACTTAAATCCTGTTATATGCATGTTTTAAGAATCTTCTAGAAAGTTAGGTTTCACAATTTTCTTCAAAAGTTTGAAGTGCTAGTTAGTTCTTCTAATATGCCTTCCTGTTTTTGGTTTACTTGACTTTATTTGTTTGTTTGTGATAGTATGCATCTTGATAGTACTTCTTGTGACATATTTGGTGTGGTTATCCTGCTCCTCCGATTAAATATTCCTTTTAACATTCTGTACTTAGAGATCATAAGTTTATCTGTTTTATCATGAAAAATCTTGAGTCTTTTTTCAGTTTTAGTGGAGAGTTTTTCTAAATAGGGTACTCCAAATTGACAGCTGTGATCTTTTAGAACTTTAAATGAATCCTTCACACCCTGCTAGCTTTGTAGGTTTCTGTTGAATTGTCAAGTGTTATTATCAAGAGTTCATTAACAATATGAATTTTATCTCTTACAACTTTTATTTCTCTTGCACAAGAGAGTGCCTTAATTTTTTGGCTATAATTTGTTGTACAGTTTTAATACTGGTCCTATTTGGTGTTCTGGTGTTTTATACCTGGATGGCCATCTCTTTCTTTCTTTCTTTCTTTCTTTCTTTCTTTCTTTCTTTCTTTCTTTCTTTCTTTCTTTCTTTCTTTCTTCCTTTCTTTCTTTCTTTTTTTTTTTTTTTTTGGTTTTTTGAGACAGAGTTTCTCTGTGTAGCTCTGGCTGTCCTGGAACTCACTCTGTAGACTAGGTTAGCCTCGAACTCAGAAATCCACCTGCCTCTGCCTCCTAAGTGCTGGGATTAAAGGCGTGTGCCACCACTGCCCAGCTCTCTTTTTTATTATTATTAGATGTTTTCTTTATTTACATTTCAAATGATATATCCTTTCCCAGTTTCCCCTCAGGAAAAAAAAAAGACCTGTTCCACCCTTCCCCCAACTCTCCCACCTCTTGCTTCCTAGCCCTGGCATTCCTCTACAACTGGGGCATAGAACCTTCAAAGGACCAAGGGCTCCTTCTCCCATTGATGACCAACTAGTCCATCCTCTGCTTCATATGCAGCTGGAGCCATGAGTCCCTCCATGTGTACTCTTTGGTTGGCGGTTTAGTCCCTGGGAGCTCTGAGGGTACTAGTTAGTTCATATTGTTGTTCATCCTAAGGGGCTATAAACCTGTCAGCTCCTTGGGTCCTTTCTCTAGCTTATTCATTGGGAACTCTGTACTCAGTCCAATGGATGACTGTGAGCCTCTACTTCTGTATTAGTCTGGCACTGGCAGAGCCTCTCAAGGAGACAGCTACATCAGCCTCCTGTCAGCCAGCACATGCTAGCATCCACAATAGTGTCTGGGTTTAGTGATTGAATACGGGAAGGATTCCCAGGTGGGGCAGTCTCTGGAATGTCCTTCCATGAGTCTCTGCTCCATAGTTTATCTCTGTAACTCCCTCCATGGGTATTTTGTTACCCCTTCTAAGAAGGAATAAAGTATCCACACTTTGGCTTTTCTTCTTCTTGAGTTTCTTGTGATTTGTGGATTGAATTTTGGGTATTCTGAGCTTCTGGACTAATATCTACTTATCAGTGAGTGCATACCATGTGTGTTCTTTTGTGATTGGGTTACCTCACTCAGGATGATATTCTCCAAATCCATTCATTTCTCTAAGAATTTCATAAATTCATTGTTTTTAATAGCTGAGTAGTACTCCATTGTGTAAATGTACCACAATTTCTATATCCATCCCTCTGTTAAGGGACATCTGGTTTTTCCCACTTTCTGGCTATTATAAATAAGGCTAATAATAAACATAGTAGAGTATGTGTCCTTATTAAATGTTGGAGTATCTTCTGGGTATATGCCCAAGAGTGGTATAGCTGGGTCCTGAGGTAGTACTATGTCCAATTTCCAGAGTAGTTGTACCAGCTTGCAATCCCACCAGGAATGAAGGAGTAACTCAAGCAAATCAGTGGCCTTCCTCTACACAAAGGATAAACGGGCTGAGAAAGGAATTAGGGAAACAATACCCTTAACAACAGTCACAAATAATATAAAACATCTTGGTGTGATTGTAACTAAGCAAATAAAAGATCTGTATGACAAGAACTTTAAGTCTCGGAAGAAGGAAATCGAAGAAGACCTCAGAAGATGGAAAGATCTCCCATGCTCATGGATTGACAGGATTAATATAGTAAAAATGACTATCTTGCAGAACATAATCTACAGATTCAATGCAAGCCCCATCAAAATTCCAACTCAATTCTTCATAGACTTAGAAAAAGCAATTTGCAAATTCATTTGGAATAACAAAAAACCTAGGAGAGCAAAAACTATTCTCAACAATAAAAGAACTTCTGGTGGAATCACCATCCCTGACCTCAAGCTGTACTACAGAGCAATTACTACATTGCAATAAAAATGGGATGGTTTTGGTACTGTGACAGGAAGGTAGATCAATGGAATAGAATTGAAGACACAGAAATGAACCCACACACCTATGGTCTCTTGATCTTTGACAAAGGTGTTAAAACTATCCAGAGGAAAAGAGACAGAATTTTCAACGAATGGTGCTGGTTAGGTTGTCAGTCAGCATGTAGAAGAATGCAAATTGATCCATTCTTATCTCCTTTGTACAATACTCAACTACAAGTGGATCAAGGACCTCCTCATAAAACCAGATACACTGAATCTAATAGAAGAGAAAGTGGGGGAAATGCCTTGAACACATGGGCACAGGGGAAATTTTCCTGAATAGAAAACCAAAGGCTTGTGCTCTAAGATCAACAATTGACAAGTGGTACCTCCTAAAATTGCAAAGCTTCTGTAAGGCAAAGGACACTGTCACTAGGACAAAATGGCCACCTACAGATTGGAAAAAGATCTTCACCAATTCTACATGCAATAGATATTAACCATCTATTGGAACATGGTCAGTTTATAATCTAAATTTATTTACATTATTATTTTAGAAAAAACTAACCCTTCCTTTCCTAACAATTCAAGGTTGCTAATAGTCCCTTGAATAGGACTGGAACTCCATTTCAAACCTTTTTGTCCACACTAGTGTTTAATCTCACTTGTACATGTCCTGTTCATACTGACATAGACATGCTCATTTAATATATGCAGTTATCATACTATATCCAAATGATACTATTTTCTTGTAGTCATCCAGAATTTCTGGCTTTTATAATCTTCCTGGTTCCCTCTTCCACAATGATTATTGAGCCTTTGGAGGGAGGGTTATGGTAAATATTTCCCTTAGAACTGATATTTTTTCAGTTTCTTATTCTATGCAGGTGGCTAGTAGTGAGTCTATATGTTGTCACCATCTACTGGGAGTAGAAGCTACTCTGATTACAGTTGAGTGGTACCTTAGCCTATGGGTATAATAATAAGTCATTGGAAATCAGTTAACTACTGTGTCACTTTTGCAGAATAAACATATTAGGTTCTTTTCTAGGTCCTCTGACCTGTTTAACCATAGGCTCTTTGCCTGATAATCTAAAAGGCAAATCATATTTTATCTATCAAAAAATTCAAAATGTGACTCAATTTGTACATTGAATAAATGGATCTTCTTTTTTTT
>JADRCC010226226.1:0-18092 GCA_019843855.1 Hylomyscus alleni
AGACAACAAAAGGATATCAAAGGGATACGAATTGGAAAGGAAGAAGTCAAATTATCACTATTTGCTGATGATATGATAGTATACTTAAGTGACCCCAAAAATTCCACCAGAGAGCTCCTAAACCTGATAAACAACTTCAGCAAAGTAGCTGAATACAAAATTAACTCAAGGAAATCAGAGGCCTTCCTCTACACAAAGGATAAACAGGTAGAGAAAGAAATTAGGGAAACAACACCGTTCACAATTGTTACAAATAATATAAAATACCTTGGTGTGACTCTAACTAAGCAAGTGAAAGATCTGTTTAACAAGAACTTTAAGTCTCTGAAGAAGGAAATTGAAGAAGATCTCAGAAGATGGAAAGATCTCCCATGCTCGTGGATTGGCAGGATTAATATAGTAAAAATAGTCATCTTGTCAAAAGCAATCTACAGATTCAATGCAATCTCGATCAAAATTCCAACTCAATTTTTCACAGGCTTAGAAAGAACAATTTTCAAATTCATCTGAAATATAAAAAAACCTAGGATAACCAAAACTATTCTCAACAATAAAGGAACATCTAGTGGAATCACCATCCTAGACCTTAAGCTGTACTACAGAGCAATTGTGATAAAAACTTCATGGTATTTATACCATGACTGGCAGGTAGATCAGTGGAATAGAATTGAAGACCCAGAAATGAACCCAAACACCTATGGCCACTTGATCTTTGACAAAGGAGCTAAAACCATAAAGTGGAAAAAAAAATAAAACAGCATTTTCAACAGATGGTGCTGGCTCAACTGGCAGTTAGCATGTAGAAAAATGTACATCGATCAGTTTCTATCTCCTTGTACAAAACTCAAGTCCAAGTGGATCAGGGACCTCCACATAAAACCAGATACACTAAAACTAATAGAAAAGAAAGTGGGGAAGAGCCTCGAGCACATAGGCACAGGGGAAAATTTCTTGAACAGAATGCCAATAGCTTATGCTCTAAGATCAAGAATTGACAAATGGGACCTCATAAAGTTGCAAAGCTTCTGTAAGGCAAAAGACACAGTCAATAGGACAAAATGTCAACCAACAAATTGGGAAAAGATCTTTACCAATCCTATATCTGATGGAGGGCTAATATCCAATGTATACAAAGAACTCAAGAAGTTAGACTCCAGAGAACCAATAACCCTATTAAAAACTGGGGTCAGAGCTAAACGATTCTCAACTGATGAATACCAAATGGCAAAGAAGCACCTAAAAAAATGTCCAACATCCTTAGTCATCAGGGAAATGCAAATCAAAACAACCCTGAGATTCCACCTCACACCAGTCAGATTGACTAAGATAAAAAACTCAGGTGACAGCAGATACTGGAAAGGTTGTGGAAAAAGAGGAACACTCCTTCATTGCTGGTGGGATTGCAATCTGGTAAAACCAATCTAGAAATCAGTTTGGTGGTTCCTCCAGAAATTGGACATAGTTCTACTGGAGGACCCAGCTATACCACTCCTGGGCATATACCCAGAAGATGCTCCAACATGTAATAAGGACACATGCTCCACCATGGTCATAGCAGCCTTATTTATAATAGCCAGAAACTGGAAACAACCCAGATATCCCTCAACAGAGGAATGGATTGTGGTACATCTACACAATGGAGTACTACTCAGCTATTGAAAATAATGAATTTATGAAATTCTTATGGAAATAGATGGATCTGGAGAATATCGTCCTGAGTGAGGTAACCCAATCACAAAAGAACACACATGGTATGCATTCTCTGTTAAGTGGTTATTAGCCCAGAATTTAGGAATACAGGAAGAACAACCCACAAACCACAAGAAACTCAAGAAGAAGGAAGACCAAAATATGGACACTTCATTCCTTCTTTAAAGGGGGAACAAAATACCCATGGAAGGAGTTGTAGAAACTAACTATGGAGCAGAGACTGAAGGAAGGACAAGCCAGCCTGATATAGCTATCTCCTGAGAAGGTCTGACAGTACCTGACTAATACAGAAGTAGATGCTCACAGCCATCCATTGAACTGAGTACAGGGTCCCCAATGAAGGAGTTAAAGAAAGAACCAAAGGAAATGAAGGGTTTACAGCTCCTTAGGATGAACAACAATATGAACTAACTAGTACCCTCAGAGCTCCCAGGGACTCAACCACCAAACAAGGAGTATACATGGTGGGACTGATTGTTCTGGTAGCATGTGTATAGTATAGGATTGCAAAGTCGATCATCAATGGGAGGAGAGGCCCTTAGTCCTGTGAAGGTTCTGTGCCCCAGTGTAAGGTAATGCCAGGGCCAACAAGTGGGAGAGGGTGGGATGGCAAGCAGGGGGAGGAGGGGGAAGCAGCAGGGGTTTGTTCTTGTTGTTTTTTGGAGTTTTTTTTTTTTTTTTGGTCTCTTTTTTGGAGGCGAAACTGGGAAAGGAGACATATGACATGTAAATAAAGAAAATATCTAATAAAAATTGTACCACATTTTCTTTATCCGTTCATTCATAGATAGGCATCTAGGTTGTTTCCAATTTCTGACTACTATCAATAGAGCAGCAATAAGCATGGTTGAGCAAGTATCTCTGTAGTAGAAAGAAGTGCCCTTTCAGTACATGCCCAGGAGTGTCATAGAGGGATCCTTAGGTATATCTATCACATGCTTCAGGGGAATCAATACACAGGTTTCTCGTGGCTATACTGTTCTGCTACCTCAACAACAATGGATGAGTGAGTGTTTGCCTTATTCTGCATCCCCACCATCCTGAGCTATCAACTGTTTATTGATCTTGGCCATTCACATTGGTGTAAGATGAAACTTCTAAGTAGTTTTAATTTCAATTTCTCTGCTGACTACGGATGTTGAATATTTCTTTAAGTGTTTCTTAGTTACTTGAGTTTTTCTTTTGAGACTTCTCTATTTAGATCTGTACCCCAGATTTATATTGAGTTGTTTGGGGTTTTTCGTTTGTTTTGTTTTTGTTTTTGTTTTTTTTTGTTTTTTTGTTGTTTTTTGTTTTTTGTTTTGTTTTGTTTTGTTTTTCAAGACAGGGTTTCTCTGTGTAGCCCTGGCTGTCCTGAAACTCACTCTGTAGACCAGGCTGCCTGCAAACTCAGAAATCCATCTTCTGACTACCAAGTGCTGAGATTAAAGGCATGTGCCAGTACTGTCCGGCACATGAGCTGTTTGATTTTTGATGTCCAGTTTTCTGAGGTCTTTTTATATTTTAGATAATATCCTCTATCAGATATTTAGTTGGCAAAATCTTTCCCCATTCTGTAGCCTGCTATGTCATATGAATGATGGTGCTTATTACCACACAAAAGCTTTTCAGTTTCTATTTATTAATTTGCTGTGTCTGTATTATCAGTGTTCTGATCTGAAAATCTTTTCCTGTGCCTATGAACTTAAAACTATTTCCCACTTCACCAGATTTGGTGTATTTTGACTTAAATTGAGATCTTTGATTCATTTGGAATTGGGTTTTATGTAAGAACATGGGTTTGGTTCTATTTATAGTCTTCTAACTTCAGGCATCCAGTTTGAGAAACACTATTTGTTGAAGAAGCAAATTGTGGGGTTTTTGTTTGTGTGTTTGTTTGTTTATCAAAAAAACTGTGTGTGTGTGTGTGCATGTGTGTGTGTATGTGTGTGAAGCTGAATATTGTCCTCCCAAGTTCTTTGAAGAACTGTGTTAGAATTTTGGTACAAAACTGGGAATAAGACTGGAGGACTGGAATTCTAGATTTTTATTTCTACAGACGTTATTGTCATAGAAAAACATAAATAATTTGATTTAAAGTCATTCTACAGAAGTGATCAAGGAGGTGGAAAGAGCAGCTAGCTGTCCACACAATGGCACAGTGGTGTGCCTCCTCCCTTAGCTTCTCATGACTCCCAAGCACATTAATAGAGTTCAGTTAATTTTTGTGATAGAGGTGGCATGAAGAGTCTGATTTACAAAGCTACAAAAATAAATGCATATAAATAGAATGTCAGGTATTTTGTAAAAATAAATTTTCTTAAAGAAGGCCATTTTCAAGTGTATAGATAAGTTTAACTCACCTTTTCTACTTAACAGTCTATTTATTAAAAAGTTTATCAATCAAAATTTTATGCAGTGTTTACTATTATTATTTACTTGGTACTATTCAATTTATTCAATAATATATGATGACGAACTGGTACTATAGTTTGTTTAATTCTTATATTTCTATTAATTAGGATTTATGTGATTGACTGTTTATATTGAGTCTCTGACTTTTTTTCCAGTTTGGATTTTATTAAAAGTATATGATTATTCACAATGTTTATATTTAGCTCAAATACATTTTGTCTAATGCATTTATTATAATCACAACCCTGATCCATGAAGTCTACATTTGCCTTATATATTACTGTTCATTTTTCTAATTTATGCACTCAGTCTGAGTTTTTAGTTAGATTCTTTTAACAAATCAATAATCAAGAAGTTTAATTAAATTGGAAAATTATATTACATTACCATTTTAAGTATAATTAGTATGAAGCATTTTGGCTTATATCAGCAGTCATCCTTTGTAATTGAGAGGCATTATCAGAATACAAGATGTCTGGGTTCAAAGTCAAGCTACAGGAATTGCTAACATGATACCTTATAGTCTTTAACACAAAGAAAATATTTTTGAAATTATTGAAAATATTTTTACATTTCCTATATGGTTTGGTATCTCTGATTTTATTTTATCTCATAGTTTAATGTGCATATTTTTCCTTTTAATACAACTAAATGTTTATTACCTATCATTGAAAAAAACTCCTATCAAAGATATGACAGAAGGGTCTATAGACAGTCCTAAAGGAGACAAGTAATCAGAATACCTTATTCTCTCTCACATGAAAGCAGTGCTAACAAATTAAATTCATAAAACAATTCTGCTGTCAATTGCTTCACAGAAATGTTTTGCTTTCAAGCAATATATGCCTTATTCAGGTTCATAAATATGTAATATTTTGTATATATAAATATCTTTAAATATTCCTTAATTCTAGGAATCAATGTCACTAGTAGTTTCTGCAATGATTGTTGTACCTTGACTTGCATTAGAGAAAAAAGACAATCAGTTCAACAAATGGTTCAGGAGAAAACGTTAAGAAAAATGAATATGGATCCAAACTTCACTCTGCACAAAAATAATTCAACATGGACCACACACATTAATGTTAAATGGAAAAACTGCCAGAGGAAAACATAAGGGAGACTCTTCAAATTGTAGATATAGGCAAGAAATTTCTGAACAGAGTTCCATTGGCTTGGGAAATACCCACAATGATTAACAATCCTAAACTTATATAATATAAAGTTTTCTAAATTGAAAAGGAAACTATCAGCAAAAAGAACAGTCTACAGAATGAAGATAAAAAAGAGACTAGCTGTTTCTCTAGAAAGGAAACTCAAATGAAAAATAAATAACTTAAAGTATTTAATATTCTTTAAGCTACTCTGAGAGATTATCTTACACCATTCCTGTACATATACGGAAATGACTGTGTATTCTATCACAGAGGAATTGATGTATCTCAGGATTTGGTACAATATTCAAACAACACAGGAATAGAACCACTGTAGATGTCCATCAGCAGAAAGACAGATAACAGATACAGGGTAAAAACGTACATTGGAATTTTGTTTAATAAGGAAAAGTAAAATCATTAAATTTTAGGGAATCAGAGTGAGCTGTAAAGCATTTTATTAAGTAAGTAGTTCAGATCTAATTATTTTTAAAAATCCTATTATGTCTCATGTGGGAGTAGTAGTTTATAAGATCATATTTATTTATCCAAGTGGGGAGAAATGAGCACAGGTTATTAAACTACAAATAAGTTCATAGGCTAGGAAAGGGGCATCAATTAAACAGGGAAGATAGTAAGACACAAGGAATGTGAAAATGAGAGAAAATTAAAAACTTGTTGAAAGTTATAGAATGGAACCTAATACTGTGCGTACTAGCAAATAAACAAAACAAAAACAACAGCAAAAGAAACCCACAAACAGAAATAAGGCTATGAAGTACAATCAGGAAAATTTTTAGTAAAACTACAAAATAAATGTATTCATATTTAACAATGGAAAATTATCATGTCTTGTTTCATTAGTACCATTAGAAAGCACAAATGCACACATCAGAGTATTCATATTTATTTGATTTTAAATGTTGGGTAGATTTCAGAGGCCAAGACTCCATTTCATCCAACATGCTCGGTCACCACCGAGTGTCTCTTAGCAACCAGGGCTGATGATACTTTCAAGAAACAACATCTAGCTGCCCTGTTCTCTGATATGCGATTCATTACTAAAACAATATAGTACTAATTGAAGGCTTTTCCTGAGATTTAAATAAAATAAGACTATATAATGACTGCAAATTTTTCTTAGCAAGGGTAATACACTCTTAGTATATTATGTATAAATTTGAGTAGACATGATAATCTGAATTTTACACCAACATCTGGTATATAAAGGACTGAAAATTTGTAGAGTTGCCTTCCTTCATTGGCCAATTACTTTTACAAAAAGAGAACGACTCAGTCATGTTTTGGAGAATGTTTTATTAGAAATTTAGAAATATAAAACAAAACTTTCTTCCTAAATACTTTTCTAATGGAAAAAAAATTGGGAGAATCATAATACAAGAAAGCAATTTTCTAGGACTATAAAACTCACATGATAAATAAATCAATAGGATTGGATTGAAGCACTCTTTTTTAATTCAGTGTAAAAACTCATTATGAGAAAGTAAAGCTAATATTTGAAAAACAATAACAGTTCAGTTTTGCAATAAAAATCATCATGTTCAGCAATTTCATTCTCTGCATCTTTTAAAAAAATGGTTGATGAGAAAAATAAATGAACTCTCGGATGTTCTTGTTCCTTCCATTTGAAAATTTCAAGCAGGCACTCATCAAATAAGCCTATATTTATTTTCCTTCCAGTATCCATTAAAATATGCGTGGAGCTGGAGACTACAATGGAATCTAAGGCCTCAGCTTCTACAGTAGGCTTTTGACTAAGTGCCAGCTGAGCACTCTGCCTTTGCTAAGTGCAGCTACTCTTCGAATTAAATTATTCCCACAGTAATTTAACAGCATGAGCATTTAGAAAAGTGTTCAGTGAAATAACTGTTATTATGTGCATCTATAGGAATGGAGAATCAAGAGAGAACAAGGTTTTACTGAGCTTCGGAGTATTGATTAAGATTCAGAAGAATCAGGAAATGGTGATTAATACCACCACCACCCCCAACACAAAGCAGTTTAGTTTCCTCTGTGACTTCCCTCTAATGCCAAACATACTTCAGTGAGTGGAATTTTGCTCATTTATGGAAACTGTTTTTACAATAAACCCAACTGTGGGGAAATATCAAGGGAAGACTATTCTTTCCTTAATTTTAGTCCACAACGAAATGTGAAATGGATTCTTTTCTTATCCATCTCTTTCCAACTTTAAATATTTGTTTTTGCATCTTAAAAAAGACATGAACAAGAATAGGAACAACAAATATGCTAACATGGAGGGGATAAATGCTATAGGCCTCAACCCTAGACAAAGAAATATAGGCAACCGAAGAATATCCAGAGAAAGTCAAATAGCCTTCCCCATGAAAGACCTCCCCTTTCATTTTGACATCCAATAAAAGGTGGTGACCTCTGTAATAGTACATACAAGTAACAACGAGCAGGTTTTATCTATATATTTGGGAGTACCTGTTCATATGCATACACGTGTGCGCATGTGTGCGTGCGTGCATGTGTGTGTATGTGTGTGTATGTGTGTAGGTGGATATGTATGTATTTGTGTTTGTATTTGTGTTTGTTTGTGAGACAACTAAGAAAAACATCCTACAAGAGTTCATGGACAGGAGAAAGAGCAAGGATAGATAGTGTATTCTGATACAAGGGAGAAGTTGGAAGGAAGAAAAAGAAAGGTGAAAATTATATAATCCAATTTTAATTTAAAATGTTTAATTAAAAAAAGAAATTAAACAATACAACTTGATCACAAAATGAAATACTATTTTCAAATTTATATTCTTGATTCTAGGTAAACAGTCATTGCTATTACACTATTCAGTTTAGTTATTTGGCATGACATTTTTTTCAAAACTCTTTTGAGGGGAGTAACCTTTTTATTCAGTTTTGCTGATGATATTTTATGATTAACTATTTTATTTATTTACATCGCAAATTGTACAGTTCCCCTTGCAGAGTTCCACCACCACCACCGCCACCCCTCTGTGTTCCTTCCCCTTCCTCTCTGAGAGGGCACCCCCTCAAGCATCTCCCTGCACTAGGGGATAAAGTCTCTACAGGAATATGCACATCCTCTGCCACTGAGGCCAGACAAGGCAGTCCTCTGCTACAAATGGGCTGGGGGTGGAGAGGTGTGCAGACCAGTCCACACATGCTCTTTGGTTGGTGGCTTAGTCTCTAAGAGCTCCCAAGGGTCCAGGTTAGCTGACACTGCTGGTCTTACTATGGGGTTGCCATCTCCTTCACCTCCTTCAACCCTTCCCCTGACCTCGACCTTAGTCTAATGATTGGCTATAAGTATCTGTATCTGTCTCAGTCAGCTGCTAGTAGAGCCCCTCAGAGGCCAGCCGTGCTCGGCTCCTGTCTGCAAGCACAGCAAGGTAATAGTAATAGTGTTGGGGTTTGGTGCTGCACATGGGCTTAATCGCAAATTGGGCGGGTCATTGTTTGGCCATCTGTTCAGTCTCTGCTCAATTTTGTCCCTGCATTTCTTTTAGACAAGAACAATTTTGGGTTGAAATTTTTGAATGTGTGTTGGTGTCCCCATCCCTTCACTGGGGGCCCTGTCTAACTACTGGGGGTAGTCTCTTCAAGTTCCATACCCCTACTGTTAGACATTTAGACTAAGGTCACTACATTGAGTCCTGGAAGCCTATCCAATCCCGGGCCTTTATGACTCGCTAGGGGTTCCCCTCAACCACAATCCCCAGCAGCTGTATATTTCCATTCATTATCCCGGTCCCCAAGGCTTCTCTCATTTTTCCCCCATATACCTGATCCTGTCTCCCTTTCCTCTCCTTTTTCCCTCTCCTACCCAGGTGCCTCCTTCTCTCTACATCCCATGATTATTTTGATTCCCCTTCTAAGTAGGATTGAAGCATTCTCTCTTGGCCATCCCTTCTTAAATTCTTACAGTCTATGGAGTGTATCATTGTTGTACTTTGTGGCTAATATCCATTTATCAGTGAGAACATCCTATTCATGTCCTTTTGGGTCTGGGTTCCCTCACTTAGGATGCTATTTTCTATCCATTTACCTGCAAAGTTCATGATGCCCTTATTTTTAATAGCTGAATAGTATTTCATTGAGCAATGAACCCCATTCTTCAGTTGAAGGACATCTGGGGTTTTTTCACTTTCTGGCTATTACAATGAGGCTAATGTGAATATAGTAGAGCATGTGTCCTTCTGATATTAGAGGATATCTATTGGGTATACGTCCAGGAACACTATAGCTGGTTCTTCAGATAGAACAATTTCCAATGTTCTGAGGAACTGCCAGATTGATTTCCAGAGTGGTTATACCAGTTTGTACTCCCACCAGCAATGGAGGAGTGTTCTCTTTACTCCACAGCCTTGGCAGCATGCTGCTTGAGTTTTTGATCTTAGGCATTCTGATTGGTGTAAGTTAGACTCTCAGGGTCATTTTGATTTTCATTTCCCTGATGACTAAGGATGTTGAATACTTCTTTTAGTGGTTCTTGAACATTCAAGATTCCTCTGTTGTGAGTTCTCTGTTTATCTCTGTACCTCATTTTAATTGGGTTATTTGGCTTTTTGGAGTCTAACTTCTTGAGATCTATGAAGATCTCATTTTGGATACTGCCATGCCCACTCAGGATATTAACCCTCTAATACATGTAGGGTAGGTGAAGACATTTTCCCACTCTGTAGGTTGCCATTTTGTCCTATTGACAGCATCATTTCCCTTTCAAAAGCTTTTTAGTTACATGAGGTCTCATTTATTTATATTTGATCTTAGATCTTGAGCCATTGATGCTATGTTCATGAAATTTCCCCATCTTTCCATGTGTTTAAAGCTATTTCTCACTTTCTCTTCTATTAGATTCAGTGTATCTTACTTTATGTGGCAGTCTATGTTCCACTTTGATTTGAGCTTTGTGCACAGTGATAAATATATTCATCTACATGCTGACTGCCATTTAGAACAAAAACATTTGTTGACAATGCTTTGTTTTTTCCATTGTATGATTTGGGCTTCTTTGTAAAATATCAAATGACTGTAGGTGCAAGGGTCTATCTCTAGGTCTTTTATTCTATTTCATTGAACAGCCTGTATGTCTCTGAAACAATACCACGTGGTTTTTTCACTACTGATTTGTACTACATCTTGAGGTCTGGGATAATGACTCCTCCAGCAGTTCTTTAATTGTTTGGAATTGTTTTGGATATCCTTGGGGGTTTTGTTTTTTTGTTTTCTTTCATATGAAGCTGAAAATTGCTCTTTCCACGTCTTTGAAGAATTGTGCTGGAGTTTTGATGGAAATTGCATTGAACCTGCAGATTGCTTTTGGTAAGATGGCCATTCTCACTATGTTAATCCTATCTATTCATAAGCATGGGAGGTTTTCCCATTTTCTTTTCAATTTCTTTCTTCAGGGACTTGAAGTTCTTGTCATACAAATCTTTCACTTGCTTAGTTAGAGTTTCAAAAAGATATTTTACATTATTTGTGGCTATATTGGAAGATGTTGTTTCCTTAATTTTTCAGCCCCTTTATAATTTATTTAAAGGAAGGCTACTAATTTTTTGAGTCAATTTTATATCCAGAGATTTTGCTTCTTAAGAAATACTTGTAAATTCCCAATACCTTATCTGAGTCATTTGTTATTTTGGACTTCAATAAGGACCTTGTATACAGTAAATTAAACTGATAAAATTCACAAAACACTACATTTTTCTTTCACAAATATACTTCTGAGGTTATATGCATACAAATAAATAGGTAGATTGATGAATGGTTTTGTAATATTGATTTCTCACTAAAATTATATTTCTGCATTTTTATTTGTTCTTTCTGTCCTTTCTACATTTTGAAGTGGAAAACTAATTTTCATATGCCAAGATTCTTGGATTTTAAGTAATTTTCAATAATGTCCTCATTTCTTTTATGTCCTTTATCAAATTGCTCACATTAATGTACAAGTGAATTTAAATAATCAAGCTTACTGAGATAGATAGATAGATAGATAGATAGATAGATAGATGATACCTACATACGTAAATACATATATACATACATAAGCATTGATATATATTTTGTCAAATTTTAGTGTTTTTAGAAACGCTGAAGAATCTGTTAAAATACTAACTTATATATCTTATTTCCTAATATTCAGGTTTAGTAGATATGAGCTATAGAAAGTAATCATCTCTACCATTAATGCCCTTGATCATGATGCTTCTACATTGAATATCACTGTGATCTGTGACCATGTCCAGTTCTGGCCCTCCATAGCTCGTCATGATCAACTATCTGCTTCCTCTGCCTATCATTGTAAGTCTCATTCTAGGTGAATTATTCTAATGATATCTATCTATCTATCTATCTATCTATCTATCTATCTATCTATCCAACCATCATCTATTGATCTATCATCTATCCATATTTCTATTTCTTCAATGTATTGTATATAATATATTGTATAACTATATATAACATAATATGAATATAATATAATATAAATGTAATCATTTCTTCAAAGTGATATGTATAATCTACTTATCTTTATTAGGAACCTTCTATTTGATTCAGTAGTTGAAGTTATTCAGGCATTACTTCTTGATTACATAAGATATACTGGCTATTAGTCCTAATAAAGAAATATAATAATTACCAAGACCAAAATTTTATAATTGAATAGATCTTTTAATTGGGATATAAAATTACAAATTTATACAATATTTAGGAACTTCATGGTGTAGCTAACTATTGCAGCATGCTATAAAGTATTGGAATGTGTTTGACTACTTACAAATTATGGTCTGTAAATAAAGTGTTCAGAACATAATATTTATGTAAATGCTTTTAAAAAGAGAAGAAAGAAGCTGTACTGAAGGCTAAGCCAATGAACAGGCCTTGAAGTGAACTTAAGTATAGTATTGCTGGGAGAGCAAGGAGCTAATGTGGGTAGCTACTATACAGAGAATGAGAGGAAAGACTTCCTAAAACAGTTCTTTGATGCAGCATTTATACTTGCTATATTCTTATTATTCTGAGTTTTACATGGCAGATATCAAAATCTCCTTATGCCCAGCAGCTCCATGAACTCCCATACCTAAGTTTCTTGTAGTTATCATATACTATTATCTACTGTTTTCACTATCTGCTTTATTAATTATGTCTCCAGACTTGAAATACTATCATTGAACAAACAGACATTCTCTTTAATCCAAGATGAGTTCTTATTTTGTTCTCTCTAAATACCAAGACATTGATTCTAGCACAAAAATACATACAGATGTGCACACACACATTTGTACAGATGTGCCTTTACAATAACACAGTAGCTTTGTATTTTCTCTCCAGCTCTAAAATTAAGACATGAAAAATATGGAGAGCTATTTCAGTAGCTTTTGGTATCCTCTAGCAACCAGAATGCTTTAGAGTAAGTCAGTTCCTAAATACATTTATTCATGTTTGTCTGCAAGATTGATAGCTCAGCAAAGTGAGGGATTTAGCCTTCCATTTGACAAACAATATTGAATTCTTTCTTAATATTGAACTAAGCATGGAGGAAAAAGCTGCCAATTCCTAGAGACAAAAAGGATCATAATCTAATGTAGAGTGTGCAACATGAAATAATTGAAGATCTTGTTACCAATATGCAAAGAGGCTTGAATTTTATTCCGGGTCCTTTGAGAAGCAGATTTAACTCTGTCCTAAAGTAGGATTAAATATGAGATGATTCTCCTAGAGGAAGTGCATCTGAAACATGAAGAATAATTAGAAAGATTTGAGAAATAGCTAGATTATGATATCAGTATGATGGAGTAAAAAGAGATGGAATGTGGATGAGCTTGCTCTTCTGCTATGTGCCCTAAGGAAGACCCAGGAAACACAGAAGTCCCTGGGGAAAGCCAGAACTGCTAATCCCAGGTGACTGAGAATCAGTCTGTCCTAATATCACCACACTTAGTCACTGACTAGACATACTCGACAGGAACTGCAACCTTGGCACAAAGATTGTCATGCAGATCAGAGCCTATGGTCCCTGGTTGGGTTAGCAATTGTCCCTGTAAGAAGGAGGATACCCAAATGCATGACATGGATGCTGGTTGTGGGGCAGGCTTCCAGCATGTGACTCAGGATGAATCAAAAGAGGACTCTACACAGCAGACTACATGTAAGTTGAGTCCTGTATTTTTTTTATTAGATATTTTCTTTATTTACATGTCAAATGATATCTCCTCTCCCAGTTTTCCCTCTGAAAAAAAAAAGAAGGAAAGAAAACTGTTCCCTCCCCCCTTCCCCTACTCACCAACCTACTCTCTCCCAATTCTTGGCCTTGGCATTCGCCTACACTGGGGCATAGAACCTGCACAGGACCAAGGGCCTCTCCTCCCATTGATGACCAATTAGGCCATCCTCTGCTATACATATGCTGCTGGAGCCATTAGTTCCACCATGTGCACCCTCTAGTTGGTGGTTTAGTCCCTGAGAGCTCTGAGGGTACTAGTTAGTTCATATTGTTGTTTGTCTTATGGGACTTCAAACCCTTCAGCTCCTTGGGTCCTTTCTCCAGCTCCTTCCTTGGGGACCCTGTGCTCAGTCCAATGGATGACTGAGAGCCTCTACTTCTGTATTATTCCTGTATTTCAATCATCAATCCCATGAAGTGAGGAAGGAAGAAGTCTGTGGTGAAGCTTAATCCTCAGGTACATGGGAGATTCAGAAAAATCACATAGCACAGACAGGTATGTAAGGGGTGAGTAAAGGGATTGAGTACAGCAATGTGGCATATGAAACTCTTAAAGAACTCCTCTCCATACAGAGACATGTGCTTTTTAATAGGGAACTGCCATAGAAGAAATTAGTCCAAGGCAACTGCATCACATCCTAATGTTGATAGTATATCTTTATCTATCTGTCTATCTATCTATATATCTATCTATCTATCTATCTATCAATCTATCTATCTATCAATCTGCTACCTATCAGCTATCTATCTATATCTCTATATCTCTATATACATATATGTATATATGAGCATGTATGGATGTATGTATTTTAATGAGCCACACCTGTTTCCAATAATATCCCCAAAGCTAACCACCATTACATCAATGTCCATATTCCTGACTATTCTGACCTCTTTGTTGTACTGAGTCCATCCTCATCCTCAGTATTGTGATAGCTGGTTTTTTTTATGAGTCTCACCAGTGAACGTAGCCTTGATCCTGCTTAGTTCTTATCAATTCTATTTCACCTTTAGTCTTCCAACTGTGGCTTCTCCTTCTACTTCTGTTCTTGACAATTCACCTCTACAATCATGTCTTTTACAACATCATCTTTCCCTTTAACATCAATAATGTCAAATTAATTTTAGCAGACCAGATTTGTATCTTGTTAAATAGTTTATAAAGAATTATAGATTTGATCCCTGTAAGCCTTTACTAATAGATATTTAGTAAGATAGTACTATAGCCATGTATATTTACACTGATGCTTGCATGGGCCACTATTAAATGTCTTCATTACTCTGACCTATTCCTGATGCCTGAACATACTACTGATTAAGAACATGGTGACTAGGCTTCATTAGAACCAATTCTTGGTGGTGAGTAGACAAGGTTCTGAAAAACCCCAGGCTTTCCACACAGACTGCATTTTGTGATGGCAGTGAGCTTGCATACAAACAGAAATTTACTGAGGCTTGCGGGGGAGAAAAGAACAAAAGATTCTGAATCTTGAGAACAAAACTTTCTTTCCTGATGTATCTATCTTTTTTTTTTAACTGCTGGATTGAAATGTAAACTTTGGAAGATTAATTACCTTACAATTCATTAAATCCTAGCAAGCCCACATAACATTGTCTGTGCAGAGAGTTTCTGCCATAAATCATCATGTCCCAACTGTAATGAGATAATACACGGCAAGATGCTACAGTTTTATTGCTTCTTTCTGAATTCAGCATAGTTAGAATTGCTCAATCAGCCTCTAACTAATTTTTCTTCTTTCGGTGTTGAATCAATTCTCATTAGGCAGAGGAGATTTGTGAACTCTGATCAAGCTGAGGATGCGGCTCAGACTTTGTCTTTCTTCGATGAGGGAAAAATACCTGGAGTAAGTTCTGGTTACTGCTCAGTTCATCCTTTAGATCTCTGCTGCCTTCTCATTTCCTCTGCTTCTCTCCTTTCACTGCAATAGAGAGAATGTGTTCCCATTGCTACTTTGTAGCCAGTACTTTAGCTATATGCTACAAACAGAAACCTGTCTTAAAACCACTTATTTGGAACAAAAACAATCATTTTATTAAACCAACTCTTATTTCACAGAAGTCAATGCCTGGCTGAACACTTGTTAGATAAAGTTACTACTGTTTTCAGTTTCCCTTGCATTAGAGCAGCCAAATTGACCTGGTTGGCCATCCTGTTCTCTGCCTGAACTTTGATCCGTGTGAACATTGTTCCCTGTAAAATAGTCCAAACTTCAGTAAGCCAGCTAAGAGAAGACTTTTTTATTTATTTTTAATTTTATTTAATCTTTTTTTCTTTTACATTCCTCCTGCTGGTCCACCCTCTGACTATTCCATATCCCATACCTCCTCCTCATCCCCTGTCTCAACGAAGATGTCCCCACCCCCAACTCCACCCCACCAGGCCCTCCTACTCCCTGGGACCTCCAGTCTCTTGAGGGTTAGGTACATCTTCTCTGACTGAACCCAGACCCAACAGTCCTCTGCTGTATATGTATCGGGGGCCTCATTTCAGCTGATATATGCTGCCTGGTTGGTGGCTGAGAGATCTCAGGGGTCCAGATTAAGTGAGACTGTTAGTCCTCCTACAAGGTTGCCCACCTCTTCAGCTTCTTCCATCTTTCCCCTAATTCAACCATAGGGGTTGCCAGCTTCTGTCCACTAGTTGGGTGTAAATATCTGCATCTGAATCTTTCAGCTGCTTGTTGGGTCTTTTGGGGACACAGTCATGATAGGTCCCTTTTTGTGAGTGCTCCAAAGCCTCCATAATAGTGTCAGGCCTTGGGGCCTCCCTTTGAGCTGGATCCCAGTTTGGGCTTGTTGTTGGACCTTCTTTTCCTCAAGCTCTTCTCCACTTTTGACCCCACAGTTGTTTCAGACAGGAACAATTATGGGTCAGTTTTTGACTGTGAGATGGCAACCCCATCCCTCACTTGATGCCCAAGAAGACACTTTTAAACAGCTGATCATCCTTCCTGTCTGTGGCACTCATACTGTTAAGAATTCAGCATGTTTGAACATGTTTAAGTTATAATAGTAGCTAATACCATATTTAATTTTGCATTGTATACTCCAAAAGAATATGAGATTAGTGTACACAATGAGAAGGAAAAGTTGTTTTGATGGAATGAAATGTGTTTTCTGACTGACTGGCAACAAGAGAGAGTCAGCTTTATTATATATTTTTTCAAGAAACACTGCTTGGGTTAAACACATTTCAACTAGCTCTGTAACATGAGTCAGCTCTCTGAGCTTAAAATTCGGCATTGTTTAATATTTTCCATTGCTGTGAAGATAAACATAGTCATTAATCCAAAATCTTGGCAATAGCAATGTTTTGTTGTGAAAAAGCTGATCACCAAGACTGTGGGAGATATATGAGTACACGGGAAAGTTTGACTCGCAATGTTTGGGTGAATGGATAAATAACATTCTTGAAATAGATCTTAGTGGATGTTTACTTTATAAATCACCATAACCATTTAAATAAGAAGCTGAAAGTGACGTGAAAACATTTCTGATATGGTTCAAAATAACTCTACATATAATTCAAATTTGTTTTACACTAATCATTAGGAATCTTATCATTTTCAGGACATTCTCTCTGTCACAGCAATAGGATAGGACTATAGAGTCATTTTTCAAAAGGTTATACTTGAGACGAAGCCACATATCTAGGCCAGTTCTTGCTACAGTATATAAAGTTCAGGGGAATAAGAAATTTGGTTGGTTACTGATAAACTCACTTTAAAATTCGTGTATCTTAATAGTGACTATTAATAATTGCTTAGAGTGTCTCACACAGCATAAACTTTGTTTATAATTTTTATTATATCTTTTAATGATTTCTGGGATTTAACAAATAAGAAAAAAGGGAAATGAAAATTCATAATTATACAAAATGAATTTTATTTTATTGAAAAATTGGTTTCCTCTATCTCTACTAATCCAAGTTCCACTCCACCTACCCTGGCATCCAGATACACCCCTTTCTATCTCTCATCACAAAGAAAAAGGTTTATAATACAATAAATAATAAATTTAAATAAAACAACAAACATCAGAATATGACAATACAAATAGGAAAGAAAAAGGAAACAGAAAACGAGAAGAACAGAGCCTAAGAAAAGGCAAAAAAAACCACCCCAGATATAGAAGCAAATTCACATTCATTAAAATATTCAAGAATCCAATAGAAACACAAACTGAAAACCATAATATATATGTTAACAACCTGTAATGTAAATAGAAATGAAAAGAAAATTTAAAAGAAAGAAAGAAAAATAGAAGAAAGGAAGGAAAGAAGGTAGGAAAGGAAAGAAAAGAAGGGAAGGAAAGGGGAGGGGAGGGGAGCAGAGGGGACTAGAGGAGAAGAGAAGGGAAGGAGAGGAGAAGGGAAAGGGAAGGGAAAGGTAGGGGAGGGAGAGGGGAGGAGAAGGAAGGAGGAGAGGGGGAGGGAGAGGGGAAAGGGGAGGAGAGGGAGAGAGGGAGAGGAAAGGAAAAAGGAAAAAGAAAAAAGGAAAGGAAAGGAAAGGAAAAGGGAAAAGAAAGGAAAGGAAAGAAGGAAAGGAAAGGAAAGGAAAGGAAAGGAAAGGAAA
>JADRCC010226234.1:0-15192 GCA_019843855.1 Hylomyscus alleni
CACAAAAAGTGGGCAGAAAATTTTAAGAGCCAGTGGAGTTCTGATGCTAGATAATATCTTATAGAGACAACAAGGAAGCTGTGTCCATTAAATCTCAATAATTTGGTGTCTTAAACAACACCTGAGTGAGGTAAATCAGACCCAAAATGACATACATGGTATGTACTCACTCATAAGTGGATATTAGCCAAGAAAAGGTACAGAATGACCAAGATACAGTCCACAGAACTCAAGAAGTTTAACAAGCCAGAGATCCCAAGTGAGGACACCTCAGTCCCACTTTGGAGGGAGAAGAAAGCAATCACAAGGGGGATAGGGAAGGATCTGGGTGGTAAAGGGAACAAGGAGGGGGAGAGGGAAGCATGATCAGGTATTGGGTGGGGGAAAGGATTGAAGTCCTAAGGACCAACAGAGAGAAGGGAAACAGACAACCTCTGGAGGTAGGATGTGGGAGAACCCTCCAAATGTACCAGAGACCTGAGAAGTGAGAGACTCTCAGGACTCAAAGGGAGGGACCTTAGATAAAATGCCCTACAGTGGGGAGAGAGAACTTGTAAGCCTACCTCCAGCAGAAAGACAGGGCATCAAGTGAGGTACGGGGTTGCCATCTCACAGTCAAAACTCTGGCCCATAATTGTTTCTGTCTGAAAGAACTGCAGGGACAAAAATGGAGAAGAGCCTGAGGAAAAGGAGGTCCATCGACAGGCCCAAATTGGGATCCAGCTCAAGGGGAGACTCCAAGGCCTGACACTTTTACTGAGGCTAAGGAGTGCTCAGAAAAAGGAACCTGGCTTGACTGCACTCCAGAAGACCCAACAAGCAGCTGAAAGAGTCAGACACAGATATTTGCACCCAACCAATGGACAAAAGCTGCTGACTTCTGTGGTTGAATTAGAGAAAATCTGAAAGAAACTGAGGAGGAGGGTGACCCTGTAGGAGGACCAGCAGTCTCAATTAATATGGATCCCCAAGATCTCTCAGACACTGGGCCACCAACCAGGCAGCATACACCAGCTGATATGAGGCCCCCAACACATAGACAGCAGAGGACTGCCAGGTCTGGGTTTAGTCAGACAAGATGCACCTAACCCTCAAGAGAATGGAGGCCCGAGGGAGTAGAGAAGTCTGGTGGGATGGTTGTTGGGGGGCTGGAGACATCCTCATGAAGACAGTGACATGGGAAGGAGGTATGGGATGGGGAAATGGACTGGGAGTGGACTAGGAGGGAGTTAAAATCTGGAGTATTAAAAAAAACCCGATTAAGTAAAATAAAAAACAACACCTGTGTAATGACAATAGCAGTTGACATGCTAACATTGATTGGGGAAATCTCAAAAGGTCCTCCCTATAGGTGAAGGCAATCATTGTTTGCTGAGAGGCATAGTCAGTGTTCTTTAGGGACAAGCTCTTTGATAGACTATCAAAGTCTATGTCATCAGCCCTAAATGCATGTATATACAAACAACAGTAAAAGGCTCAGCAGTTTTTTATACATTTATACATACATGGATCGGAATACATGATGATAATGAATAGAGAAGTGGTAGATTTAATTTGGTCCTTCTTAGAAGGGAGATCATAATATCCATGGGAGGAGATACAGAGGCAAATTTTGGAGCAGAAACTGAAGGAAAGGCCATCCAGTAACTGTCCCACCTGGGGATCCATCCCATATACAGTTACCAAACCCAGACACTATTGTGGATGCCAACAAGTGCTTCTTGACAGGAGTCTGATACTGCTGTTTCCTGAGAGGCTCTGCCAGTGCCTGACAAATACAGAGGTGGATGCTCACGACCATCCATTAGATCAGCACAAGGTTCCCAATGGAGGAGCTAGAGAAAGGACCCAAGGAGCTGAAGGGGTTTGCAGCCCTATAGGAGGAACAACAATATGAACCAACCAGTATCCCCAGAGCTCCCAGGGACTAAACCACCAACCAAAGAGTACACAAGGAGGGACTCAAGGCTTCAGCCGCATACGTAGCAGAGGATGGCATCGTGGGACATCAATGAGAGGAGAGGCCCTTGGTCTTGTGAAGGCTCGATGCCCCAGTATATAGGAGTGCCAGGACAGGGAAACAGGAGTGGGTGGGTTAGTGATCAGGGGGAGAGGGGATGGGATAGGGGAGTTTTCGGAGGGGAAATGAGGAAAGGGGATAAAATTTGAAATGTAAATAAAGAAAATATTTAATTTAAAAAAAGATGTACATGGGAGGAGTCAGAAGATTAGAAGGAGTCGTGGAAATGATGTTATAGTAGTCCTTTGTGAAATTCTAAAATAATTTTTTTTGTTTTTGTTTTTGTTTTGTTTTTCGAGGCAGGGTTTCTCTGTATAGCCTTGGTTGTCCTGGAACTCACTCTGTAGATGAGGCTGGCCTCGAACCTAGAGTAAATTTAAATAAGAAAAAGTATCTGGACAATTTAGACACAAATTGCTATAATATTGTTTTCTAAATTCAACTATGATTGGGAGCAAGATATTTGATCGCATCATTTAAAGTCACATCACGGGGTGCACATATATGGTTATAATTTGTGACATATTTGTGGTCTACTTACTCTTTTGTATCTGTGAGATTTTTCTCTATTTCTGCTAGTATGTCTCTCAAAGTTGGTTACCTTTGGGACTATCTGGTCACAATTCTCTCATGTTGTCATGATATATCTTTTTCTATTCTTTATATGTTTATCCTTCACATTTATTTCTGAGGCATCAGACTACGTATAAGTGAGTCTTGCCAATTTATATAATACTCAATGATATATTTACCTCCTAAATGAACTCCTCTTCTGTTACCGACAGGGTTAAATTTTGGTTTTCCATTATTCTACTGATTCACAATGCATATTATTTCTACTCTCCTATAAGGCTTTCCCACAACATTATTAGAATCACAGTTTTGAATCTGCAGTGTATAATTTTAGTTCATTAGTGATATTTTAACTTTTCAACTTTTTCTTCTTGTTCAGTAGTTGCTTAGGAGATGATGCTGCATATGCTTTCAATGGTAGAAAAACTAAGAATTACTATTGTATTACTATTTCATATTTCTTATTTTTTGGAAGTACAATATAATTACTTTCCCCTTTCTTTCGTCCCTATAAACCCTCTCATGTAATTTTCTCATCTTTATGTATCTCAAATTCATGACATTTTTCCCCTTTATTGTTAATTGCTATTTAGAAGGCCACATTGGTGATACTTCATAGGCACAGCCTTTTCTGAAGTTTCCAGGAGACATATTTTCACAGCAAACTCTCTGACCTTCTGCCTCTTACAGTTTTTCCACTTCATCTTCCACAATGATCCCTGAGCTGTAAATACTGAGTTTGTGTTGTCCATGTGTCAACTGGGATTGAACTCTAACTCTGGACTGTGATTGGATGTGGTTTTCTATACTGGTCCTTATTTGTTGCAAAGAGAAGTTTTCTTGGTGAAGGGTGTGAACTACCCTTATCAGTGGTTACAGGGGTAAATATTTAGAATGTAGTTAGATATTGTGCTGGATTGATGAAGTAGCAATTGTAGGTTTTTCTCTAAGATTTATGATTTCATTAGTTCTTGGCAGTTGGCTAGATTTCTAGTACAGGTATCTTTTTGAGAAGGCTTTAAATCCAAATAGAGAGTTGTTGTTTACATAGGTATGTGTGCCACTAGTATACCCTCTGGATCTTTGTGGCATGCTGGTTGCTTTTGTGATTCATAGGTGTCACAGTTGCATAGGACTATTGTTTGCTTCCCTCCTTTGAAAGCCTGCATGGCACTAGCTGGCACCATTAAATTTAGTATTCAGAGAGAAGGCTTTCAGGTTAGATCCAGCTCAGGTCCTTTGAGCTCTGTGTCCAAAGGACATGGAGTCTTCAGCAATAGGGATTCTCGTTCCACTTCTGAGAACTAACCCAGGGATAGCAGTAGGCTGTAATATTTTGTTTGTCTCTTGGACAACACTGATCAACAACTCAAAACAGGGCTTCTCATGCAAAGTGTTGGGGTTTTTGTTATTTAGTCTGTAGACTATATTATATGTATGTATATGTATACACTGACTTATAATTATCATAGGTAGTAGGCTAATAGTCTGTTTCCTTATTACTTTTTCAGACATATTTATTGTTGTTTTCTCTACTCTCTCATTTTTGATTTATCTCCATCCACTCCTTAAAACTTTCACTTTTCCCATTTACCCCTTCCCAATTCAGATCACAGGAACTATATGCCATATACATACCCAACTATTCCTCCATCTATTGCCCCCCTCTCACATGGTCTCTTTTAACTTTCTTGGTTTCTGCCGTTACTCTAGGTTGTGTATGAAGATTCGGAGGTAGGACTCTCAGATGAGAAAGAACATGTGACATTTTTCTGTGTCTGGAGATTACTTCACTCCATCATTTCTTTTCTTGTTCTCTCCATGTACCTGAAAATTTCATGATTTTCTTTTTTTGCACTGGAATTTTTTTTTCGTTATGTATACGTATCCCATTTTCACAATCTATTGATCAAGTGAAGGACTTTCAGGTTATTTGCATTTCCTAGCTATTAAGAATAGAACAGCAATGAACACACTGAGTTTGTTAAAAGAATTTTGCAAAGGTAGAATAACATTTACCCAGAGCTCTCAGGGATTAAATCACCAACCAAAGAGTACATATGGAGGAACCCTTGGCTTCAGCTGCATATGTAGCAGAGGATGGCCTTGTCAGGAATCAATGTGAGGAGAGGCCCTTGGTCCTGTGAAGGCTTGATGCTCCAGTGTAGGGGGATGCTAGGGTGGTGAGGTGGGAATGGGTGGGTGAGGGAACACCTTCATAGAGGCAGGGGGAGGGAGGATGGGATAAGGAGTTTGTGGAGGGGAACCTGGGAAAGGGTAACATTTAAAATGTAAATAAATAAAATATCCAATAAAAATAATAATAGGTTTTATTCAAGGTCAAGTTTTGGAGGTAGCCTTTCCCTTAATTCCTTTGTTTTTTAGGGGATTAATATCATTCTCTTTGTTGACTGTGTTTTTAGTAGAAATGTCTACCCCTGTTCATGTGGTTCTTGAGAAGGCCAGATCTGCTATATGTTTCTTTCATTTGCTGTAAGATGTGACTCTTTACTCTTATTCAAACTTACCCCCATCTCTCTCAGAGGTCTGTGCCTTTGGTGGAGCACAGAGTTGACATGCTGGCTTTTATCAATAGTAGTTGTTGCATTGGATGTCAGCATTGCCACATGAAATCCATCATGAAGAATCCACCAGCCCTTCTGGTTCACCCATTAATGAGGTTGTTTGTAGTTTACAACCAGAATTATGCTTGACTTTTTGTCTAGTCCTTAGTAGGATGCTTTTAAAAAAAAATTGGTTCTACTTTATCAAGCTTGTCTGTGAATGCCATTCTGTCCTGATTACATCAATAGAAGTTATTTTTATTTCCTTTGATGACAACTCTTTGATGAAAATACCTTTTTAACAAAAAACAAACAGCAGAGATACTAACAAGAAAGTGGTGCTTTAAGCTCCAAGTGTAGCCTAGCCATAGGATCACTACAGAGCCTTTCTTGATGTGGGACAAGTGACATTGCAAATGTCTGGCACAAAACTTATGCAAGAATGTCTTTTTCCTTTTATTGCTAAGAATATAGTACTTGACAACTAGCTGCCATTAGGAAGAAGAGAATAATCTTATGAGAAGAAGATAACTAGAATATGCTTTTGGAAAAAAACTACCTTTCCAGTGTTTTTAATTTCATTTAAATCTCATAAACTGCAAGCAAAATGAAATTACTGTTGGTAAGGAAGTACCTTTTTTTCACATGAACAGCTATAAGATTTATGTTTTCTGAGTTCTGGGTCTTTAGTTGAACTCCAGGTTTATCTCTCTTGCTCCAAGCAGACATTTGCAAAAACAATTCCATCTACAGGTGGCAGTAAGTTATTATTGTTTTTGTTACTGTGCTCAGTAGAAGGAAGATTAAATCTAATTTTGGGGAAATAGATTGTGAGGAGAATATATTTCTACCTGTAGGCCAATATAAAGGACAATAATTCAGTTTCCCACTCCTACATAGGAGTTTTGACTCCTTCCCCTATTTTAATTTGAGACACAATTGAAATACTTATTTATTCTTAGGCGACTCTCCGATATCTAGGATGAGCTTGTGTTTATAATAGGCTAAGTAGACGTTGAACAAAAGAGCAAAGGGTGTTGTGTCAATCAGCAGCTCAAGAATCTACCGTTTCCCAAGGGGTTATACTTATATAGCCAAGCTAGATCCGAACAGATCTTAGGCCCTTGCCACATCTGCATTAGACAGTGAAATTCTGCTCTCATACAAATCAAATGCTAATCCTTCCAGTATCATAGTTTTAAAAAATAGATTTCTTTCTAAATCATTTTCCGAATTCCAATCTTAAGTGTTTACAAGAAATAAAAGCAAATATACAAGGGAAAGGGAAGGTATTATTGAACTGCAGTTCCTTCCAGCTAGTGATCTTTCTGCTCTGTGGTCGTTCACATGCAAAACATGCTTCCTTTACAGATGGAAGACACCAGTCCTTGCCATTAAAGAAACACAGCATGACCCAGAGAGGATTTGTTGAAGCTGAAAACCGACTATATAATTTAGTTCTGAGGCTGGAGCTGCATAAGTCTCAGATAAATCAGAATGGCAGATCCACGAATGGAAGGCAAGTAGAGTGAAACATGAATTTCTTTTTTCATATGCTTTCTCTTGTTAGCACAATTAAAACAATAACCACCTCCTTTATTGCTTGTGATTTAGCAGTTAGCCGAGGAAAATGACAATTTCAGGCTACGGTAGACAGAGTCACGGAAAAATGAAAAACAGCCAGGAAGGAGCTGTTGTTGCTGTCACATTTTGCTAATAGGCACTGTTAGGCTCTAAGACAAATACAATCCATGGTGAATAGGTTTGCTTAACCTAGCTCTTCATATTCTTCCTGTTGAAATAAGTAGGCTTCTTCTGGTATCTTGTCTCTGCCATCTCTACTTGTTTACTGAGGCCATATAGAATCTCTTGCCTTTCAAAGATAGCTCAGATCCAATTAGAGAGCTGTTAGCTACTACCAGAAGTATGTACCACTGCTTTGCTCTTAGAGTTATGCTGCCATGCTTGTCACTGCTGTGAATCATAGGTGTCATAGTTCAATAGGACTTTGGTTGCTCCCGTCCTTTGCATGGAATGTTCTCTTACTATGAAAATTAGTCCTCAGGGAAAAGGCATTCAGGTCATATACATATACGTATACGTATACCTATACTTATACATATATATTCCTATACATGCATGTAACAGAAATTGAAAAAACAGGTCATAAATTTGAGAGAGAAGGAGAGCAGGGAGGGCTCTATGGGAAGTTTTGAAGGAAGGAAACAGAAGAAGAAACTGATGCCATTATATTATAATCTTGGACTGGCTAGTCTTATGACAACTTGACCTAAGCTAGAGTCATCAGAGAGGAAGCAGCTTCACTTGAGAATATGTCTTTATAAGATCTGGCAATAGGGCAGTTTTTAAGTAAGTGATTGATATGGGAGGGTCCATTCCATTGTGGGTGGTGCCATCCCTAGGCTGGTGTTCCGGGATTCTATAAGAAAGCAGGCTGAACAAGTCAGTAAGCAATACCCTTCCATGGCCTCTGCATCAGCTCCTGTCTCCAACCTCTTGTTCTGTGTGAGTTCCTGTCCTGACTTCCTCCAATGATGAACTGTGATATGTAAGTATAAGGTAAAGAAACCCTGTCCCACTGAAGTTGCTTTGGTCACGGAATTTAATCCCAGCGATAGTTTAATCCAATAATCCCAGCAATAGGTTTAATCCCACCATAATTAAGGCGAACCTCAGAAGTATAAGAAGTAATAATAATAATAAATGGACTTGGAAATATAGATATGTATTTAACATTTCCCCCTTTCCAGTGGCCACAGAGCCTCCTACTCCTACGTTCAGTATTTGCAGAGTAGGATTCTCACTGTACATACAAAGCATACTCTCATGAGCATTATTTATCCATAGAACCAGGAAGGCAAGGTTTCTGCCCCCTGTTAGTTTTTGTTGTAGCAGCTAGTTTCACAATGTGAAAACATACAAATATAAAATTCTACACTCCCAATTTCCAAACATGAGAGATAACATTCACATAAGGTTGTAAGTTTTATTTTTAAGTGTTTCTTTTCAATTTTGACAGACCATTTCAAAAATGGAAAGCACATTTGCTTTGATGAACGGGGGCTCTTTATAAATTGTCTTTATCTCTCTCATAGGAGATGACAATGCATAAAATTAGTTCATGAGCAAAGACCTTTACCCATTCCAATTCTAAAATTTGTATATATACATATATGTATGTGTATATACACGCATCCTCCATGATAGACACTTTTGTGGAACTTCATTAAGTCATTTATGTAGCACCATAGTTTGGTTTCTGGACCTCTGGGGCAAAACTTTGTAAAATCACAGGGGAGGAAGGGAGTGTCTGAAATCTCATAAAGCTAGAGCTACAGAGGAGTAACGGAGATCCAGGAGACACAGCCTGTAATGGAGACTGTCATGGCAGCTATGTGAAAAGGATCATACAGGATTATTACACCAACATGCCCAAATAATAGCAATAGTGAAAGTGATTTCATGGACACTTGCCCCTGCATGCAGTATTAGCAGTGTGTGTGGTGAAAGCTAAGTGGATTTTTCCAAGGTTTAAACTTTTCTCAAGCATTCATGTCATCTTGGGTTTACTACTTAGCCTTTTATTTGCTTTTAGTTTTGCTACTAATACAGAGGACACAGCTCACGTATCATAGCGTTGTTGTAAAGATTGAGATAATATAGCTAGGACTGTAAGGAACCAATGTACTAGCTACCTGTTTTGGTTATTGTTACTATTACCCTTTCCTTGTCCAGAGGACATTTGAGAACTCGAGGTAGTGCTTTTGATGCTAAATGAAGTATTCTATGATTTTTAAAATATCAATAGAGGTACATGATGTCTTTAAAGAAGATGATACTATTTCTTACCAATCCAGAAATTTATCTCATTCAGTATTTGTATCAAAAACATATCTATGATATAGACACAAGTGAATCCAAATAGAGCTTTGATTTTGGGGCACTGGGGTGGGGAGTTTTGATCAACTTACTGTGTTTCCATTCAATCCGACTATCAAAATAAATCTGTGAATATTTTGGAAATACAGGAAGTCTATAATTAATCCCCAGGGGTAGAAAGAAGCTGCTTGAACAAATCAGAGAAGCCTGAGTACTTTTATTTTTTATTTTTATATTTTTAACAACACTCTATGCCTGTAAAAGGAAACATTCTTACGTTTTCATGTCTGTGTCTTGCAAAGCATTTTAACATATGTTCTTTTATTTTAGCTTCTTACAGCTGGGTGGAGGATAGTATTCAGATGTCATTCATATGAGAAGCAAAAAGGAGTACTTGAAAGGTTACTTGTTTCAAATCACACAGCTTTTAAGCAGCACCTTTGAAAAGTTACCAAACTGTGTTTGATACCTTTAGCTTTGTGGCTTAAAATGATAAGAAATTGTGGTGTCATGTGAACATTGGGGTTACTAATGTGTAATGATAAATATTTTTTCTGCTTTCACCAATTCTAATAAAAGGAATGATTGTCTTCTATATTAATAGCTGCTCTTTGAAACTAATTTAGCATTCACTGCTTCTTCTAGAAATATTCTCTGAAAACAGAAGTTGGTGTTCAGAAAAATATGATTGATGCAAAGATTTGAAAAGGTCATTAGCTTTCAATATTTCATACTTTAGCAAGTTTAAAGACGTACAAGCTATTCATTGTTGTGGTCTTGTTTATGGACTGTCTACATATCTGAAATATGATGAATCTTAACAGGATATCCACATACTTCTAGAACACATAGTTGGGGTGTGAAGAATGTGTAAAAGCACTTTTTTCTTATTCCAGAAACTGAACAACAAAAATATGAAAGTACCCATGAGACTGAGATTGTAGCAGAAAAAGCAAGCGTGGGAGGATGGAAACCTTTGATGTCAAGTTGATTTCTCATATCTGTGTGGTCCAATTTCAGTTTGAATATTAGCTCTGAAATCTGCAGTCCTCTCTTACACAAGGCTAGAAAGGTGACAGCAGAATATTTCAGACCATTCTCAGAACTCTAATAAAATCTCTCCTGTTAGATGACCCTTGATAAGCTTCATTCGGAAGTTCAGTGCAAAGCTCCCCAAGATGGGCTTAGAAAGGGTGATGTTCACCACGATCAAGTTCCCAGCCAGCCATGTTAGGCAGCTCAGAAATTTTATTGGAATTTTGCCTTACTTAGCAGTTTTATTTGGAATCCAACTTGATAGGACTATTTGAACACTAGGTTTCGTTATACCTCAAATGTGCTTTTTAATATGTAGTATTTACCTATTGATGAAATGTGCCGAGACTGAGCTTCCAGTTAAGGCACAGTGTGGGATATACACAGACACTTACACATCTTATGTTTTAATGATACTAAAGAAATTTGTGGTGACAGGGTTTTAGAAGGAGATCATATGCTCTAGCATCTGTATATTATATAGCACCTTCATCTCCTTTCCTTTTTGAGTATGCAGAATTATGATCTCTTAATTATTCTACCCTTTTCCTTGCACAATGTCTAGCAGAGTGGTTTTTGTTTTGTGTGTTTGCTCCAGTGCCCTGAACACAGAATTTTCTGTCTAAAGATAATTTTATCATATGAAACACATATATCAGTTAACAATATTTAAAACATCTCAGTGTTTAAATTTATCTAGAAACAAAAATTTATAATACTAGAAGATAAAATCTAAGGCCCACCCTGCTCAGACTTCCTTTGGGCTTAAAGGGAAGAATGAAGATGCTTTATTTCACCTCCTGTCTGCAAATTCTATGCCAAGAGATTATCTTAGCAGTTCCTAAATTGGTCATGTTCTGTGTGCTCACCATAACTATTCATAAACTAGTATGGGATCTTTAAATTGCCTTGTGCACTGATATTGTGATCCATTTTGTTCTAAAAGCAGGAATCATTAGACTGAAAATACGGCAATGATTAGGAGCTAAACCAAGTTGTGAAGACTAATATAATCTTCCTACAGTCACAGTAGGCATGTACTTACAAATACGTGGATAGGGCTCTCCCTAGTATGACATCGATGGGACCACTTGCCTCTACCCCCAGGACCTGTGCATACATAATCCTGGAACCTAGTTCAAAATGAATTCCTATTTGAAAAACCAGGAAAACAATCTTTTACAATGCTCTGCTGCCATCTCTCTCTACTTGCGGTGGCATTGTTACTACCTCACACTGTTCTCTTCTAAGCGTAGAACACTCCCTGTGCTCTGCAGATGCTCACAGCAACGTGGGGTATGTGAACTCCACCCTGACTCCTTCTGTGTCCTTGACCAGGTGCTTGCTATAGGTAGATGAGGCAATGGGGGAGGAACAGGAGAAATAATTTTCCTTGTGGAAGCAAGGAGGTGATGAGAACATGGTTTAATATAAATCAAGGTGGTTTAATATAAATCAAGTTTCTAAGTACACAGTGTATGCCTTATTATTTTTACCTCGCTTCACTTACAGAGACACATTCAAGCATAGCATATAAGAATTTCAAGACACGTGGAAAACTTTAAGCTAAGTGAGAGACCCCGTATAGGCATGCTGACTTCCTGTCTGCGGAGCTAGCCAGAGTGTAAGAGAGATTAACTATGCGATGATGGAGCACATTTTGCTAGCAGAGAAGTTTTCCTTCCTGTCCATTCTGAGACAAGAAGGTTGTAACTTGTCTCTTTACATCGATGAATATCATTCTCATGTGATTTTTTTTTTCCTTTATATAAATGTACTCTCGGGGAATAACGTAGAAAATAATCCTGCTGAAGAATAATTTCATATTGGTGAGCCATGTGTCTGCTGCATTGTAAATATAACATGAATAGACTCAAGATTTCATTTAATTTAGAAACTAATGAGGGCATTAGTAATTTATCAGTAGAGAACCATATTCACATCAATAGTAAGACAACATTGAAGAGTTAGATATAAAACTAGTTAACGCCTACCAGGGCCATAAACTGTAACATTTAGTATATTTTCACTCTGGAAAGAAATTATTCTCATTCCTATCGGACAAAGTTCTATAAGATAACTTTTACCCCTACGGAGTTATAAAACTGATCAGCAGTAAGTCTTAGTAAGATTCCCTCAATTTGTTCCATATACATATAAGATTTACACGGATGCACAGTATAAAATGAGGAAATATTTTTCAATATACTCATATCAGCATGTGTCCCTTTAATCCTTAAATTAGATCATACGCTTCTAGACTATAAATGATTATATTGGAAAAACCCTTAGATGCCTGGATGTTTAGGATTAGGACAGACTTGGTGATTCTCAATGAAAAGAATATCACGGGAGGTTCCTAGGCTCACATCACAGAAAGGTGAGGGTAGTAATATTTTTAATACGTAAATTCTGACAGCATGTTCCTGCTACCTGCCCCAGTGCTATCTGCCCCAGGGATTAACGTTCCCAAATGATAGACAAACACACAGCCTTTATATTTTGATATGCCTTAATCAAGGCAATAGCTGGGCTACTTCCTAACCTCCAGGCAGTTAATCCACCTCCCACTGATAATTCCGAGTTATCATTTACTAAATCCTATATTCTACCTTGACTGCCCTGAACCCAGTTGGCTGCCCCACTGGGCCATGCTCTCCCCACTCCTTTACATGTGGGCCATGCCTCCCTGTTCTCCACTGTTCTCAGGCATGGCTTCTCTCCTCTCCTCATTCCTCTGGCATGGCAGATCTCCCGCTGCCTCCTCTCACTCTCTCCCAAACCCGGGAAATCCTCAAGTCCGGCTCTATCTGTCCCGCCTAGCTATTGGCTGCTGACATCTTTATTTAACCCATCAGAACCAACTGGGGACAGGTTCCTTATACAAACAGAGCGCAGGCTCTCTTGTACAGTTTTTGGGGAGCATGATTAGCAATTGGGATATAAGCTGAGGGCGAGGCCGACCACTGCTTCCGGAAATGGGAGAGAAGTTCATGGCTCAGTGCTCTCTTCATTCAGAGATGTGTGGCATGAATGTGAAATGTCCGCCAGAGGTGGAGCTTTGATGGTAGATCACTAGGGCAAGCGTCAGGATTTAGAACCTGATTCCACTTCCTAGTCATACTCTCCTTCCCGAATATCAATGGCATGTGATCAGTCAGCCAACTTCCTGTTTCTGCTGTGATGGATCGTATCTCTCTATAAACCAATATGAACTATGTGTTTCATTACATTGCTTCTTGCCAGGCATTTGGCCACAGTATGGAAAAAAATATGAGTAACATAGAGACCTTATGTTTGCTTCATTCTAAAATAGTTCCCTCTATGTTCCGCAGAGATGCCTGGATAGAGCAATGGGTACTCTGCACTCAAGATGAGCTAGACTCTGTTCCTCCTTCGCTCTTATCTGATCCCGAGTCATAAGTGAATTCTGATTTTTCCCATTCCTTACTCTGCTAATGTGCCTCCCCCAATTTAGTACTTTCCTCTTGGGAAAAAAAGAAAAATGTCATTCAGCCAATATGACATAAACATTTTGGCTCACGTTAAAGTCTAGAACATGTTTTTATTTGTGCTCCTATGTGGACAGTAGCCTAGATAGAGAAGAAAGAAAAAAGCCTAAAGCCTTTTAGAGAGAGCCAAAGGAAAATAAATAGTTTTGTTGGTATCCTGGGGCAATCCTACCTCTTAAGTCTGCCACCCAAAATGATTTTTAACTCTTCTTATTGCCTGAAACCTGCATTTGCCATAATTTATATTAGGCCAGGGGAGAAAAGAGAAGAAAGCGTTTGTTAAAGCCTATTACAGCTAAACTCAAGTATGAAGGAAGGATTCTTGGTATTAAAGCTCACTTTTCCTCTGTTCTAGGATGGATGTATCTAACAAAGAAAGAATGTTACTTGTGTCTTGCGTTTATCCCATGGCAGTATTTTCACACCCTGTTTCTGAGACCATGATCTGAGTTAACAGGCACACCTGGAAAGACTGCCCTTGCTGGTATTTTATGGAGGAGCGAGTTGAGGTACACTTAAGCTTCTAAGTAAAATTAAACTTTAAAAGCCCACAGCTTCTTTAAGAGGCTGAAAGATGTTGTGAGACTTCAAGACAGGAGTGTGGGCAGGTGTGGTTACTCATTTGTCCTGGGACCCTTTCTCCCTGATCATCTTTGATTTTTTCATTAAAGGAAAAATGCTTATTAGTGTTTCCTGAAAACATGTCTTGGAAACCCCAGTCTAGCTTGAAGCCTTTGACATCGAGGCTGGGAGTAAGATCCAGAACTGACTGGTGCTTACATAAGAGCACAGGAGAACTACAGAACTCTCTCCTCTTCTAGAGTAAGCTTCAGCGATGAACACACAACGCCTATACATATCTATAAGTATAAATTTTCAGGTGAGAACTGCTGAGAACAGTTACCACCTCATTTAATTTACAAAGGTGACTTTTTTTTTTCCCTAAGGAAGGAAGGAGTTATTTTAACGCAAGGTTTGAGTGTTCCTTCATGGCCAGGTAGTCACAAATATGGAAACTTGAGGACCCAAGTACAATGCACCTTCAGTCAAGATGTGGAGGAAGATGATGACTGGTGCTCACACACTTCCTCCCGTTCATTCATGGCAGTGCTACCCACACTGAGAGAAGGTCTCCATCCCATTAAGCTAATCTAGAAAACTTCTTTCTACTTTTTTTTTAACTTAAATTGCATTATGATGAGAAAAGTTACATGATTTCAATTTATCCGAATTTGTTAACATTTAAAAACATATTTTAAGTAAATAGAATTAAATGACATTCTTGTTTCTCTTTTGTACCCCAACTCCTCCCAGAGACCCCCTCTTCAATACATACAATATCTTTTTTTGTCATATTCCTTAAAATTTATAAAATATTATAACAATAAAAATGAATATTATAAAACTTGTTTGATATAAAACAACAATTTAACAGTGTTATGTAGATGCTTATCTACAGCAATAGTGAAAATACATACTTTTTTTTCAATATAAATTTTAAAAACTCCAAACATCTTAACTGTATATTTTAAAATAATACATCACTACTAGTATTTTCTTAAATGAACATAAATATATAAAGTCTTTT
>JADRCC010226254.1:0-13759 GCA_019843855.1 Hylomyscus alleni
CTCTCTCTCTCTCTCTCTCTCTCTCTCTCTCTCTCTCTCTCTCTCTCATGTCGGGGAAGCTGGGGTCACAGTTGTGTAGTTTATATTCGAGCTACTTCCCAGAAAACAATGGCCTGGCTTTAATTAAAGCTCAGAGGGCAGTGGCTGCAAGTGGACCAAGGAGAGCAGGGGATGTTATTGAAACAGGAATGGCATCAGGAATATCCCAGCCCCCACCCAGACTCACACTCTACAAGTCTGCTTTCCAGCCTGGTCTTAGCACTGAGTTAAAACCAAACTTGTCCTCACACCTCAGTGCTCTTAAGAATGAGATGGAAGGTTTGCCAAACGCAGCTCCGCAGTCCCCTGCTCCCTAACCCAATGTCTTTCTTCTGTACTTCCTATTAGGTCTAAAAGCGATCCATAGTCTGCATTGCTCCATTAAAAAGGGAAAAAAAATGGTCTTAGTTCAAGTCCCTCTGTCTTCCCCAGGCGGGTGTTCAAGTCTGACTCCCCCCACAGCCGCATGAAGAAAATATCATAGTTGTATTTAATATTTAACCCGAGATCTGTTGTCATCTGAATGTCTTGCAAAGTAAGATCAGATATTGTACATGGTTTTCATTAGTTTGTTGTTGTTGGTTTGTTTGGTTTTGACACAGATTATCTCAATGAGACCTTGGCTGTTCCAGAACTCGAACTAAGCAATCCTTGAACTCGCAGATATCCCCCTGCCTCTGCCTTCCAGAGTGCTGGGATTAAACACTTGTGTCACTATTCCTGGCCTTTTGTAAGCATTTAAATAATGCAAAGAGAGGTACTGGATGCTGAATGCATCCTGAAAATAATCCTATCAATAAGGACAGAGAAAAGCTGTGTTGAAGCGCCATAGGATTGCAAGGCAGAGCTCGTCTCTGAGGGAGGGGAAACTATAGTCCGTGAATGCAGTCGTGCGTGACAAAACCAAGTTCCTTTCATTTGAATGTCAGTTTCTGTTTTGGAAGTGGAGACCTTTTTCATGTGAAGTATTCGTTCTCAATGAACAGGCTCCTCCAAGTGTTAAGTGGACAGGTCTTCAGGAGACCCTCCCTCCCTCCCGCTTAGGGTTCTGTAAACTACATTCTCCTGATTTTCTTGGGAAACAATGAAACCGGAAGAGTAACTGTCTGCACACATGTGGTTCGTGTTAGCATTCTGTCTAGGCTCGGCCTCACAGTTACCTGGCAACAACCAGGTGTGCCTGACTCACTATAAAAGGGGCTGCTTGCCCCTCCTCACTCTCTTACCCTCTTATCCTCCTCTCTCTCTCTGCCCCTTCTCTCTCTGTCCCCCTACCCCTCTCTCTTCATGTTTTTTCTTGGTCGGTCTCTACTCCTCTGTCTGTCTGTCTGTCTCTCTGCCTTTCTGTCTTTACTCCCTCCTCAACTCCCCTCCCCATGCCCTAAATAAACTCTATTCTATACTATATCTGTCGTATGGCTGGTACCTCAAGGGGAAGGGATGTCTTAGCATGGGCCCACAGAGGCACCCGTCTTCTACCGCACCATACCGCACCTCAGTCAAACATATCCCTGGCTCCGTCTTTCTTTCTTTTTATAAAACTCAACAGTCTTTGGTCTCCATTGTTCCTGCCCTGACTTCCCTCAGTGGTGAATTCTTACCTGGAAGTGGCCCTTGGTCATGGTTTTCATCACAGCATCAGAAACCCTAACTAAGACAGCTAAAGGAAAGAAGAAAACAAAGGACTTGGTTCTGCAAGAGATGCTAGAGGCTTCCTGCAAAACACATTTACTCTTCTTCTGGTAGCTCCGTAGCGTAGCGACATAAGCCATCAGAACATCTCTATGTATTTTGTACAAATCTAATATTTGAAAATGATATTGTCTCCCACGTCATAGGAGCTGTACATAAATCCCCAGGTCTGGGTGAATTATTTCTAACTAGGTCAAGTACTCCAGGTCTCTAGCACACATTCATCACCTCTTCTGCCTCCAATTTCTCAACTCATCTGTCACAGGGAGAACGTGATAATTAGGGTTATATACAGGTGCCGTGCGAATGCCTCAGAGAAGGGTAATCCAATCTTCTGGAGTTTTTAATGCATAATTACATTCCTGGGCATTTGCTGGCTGCATAAGGACTCTGCTTCCATCAGTGCTTTGACTCTCGTGCATGGGGGGTTCCTGTTACAAGCTTCTGTGAGTGGGCACTTCAGCACAAATCCATTCCGGATTTATTTTCCAACTAGGCTAGGAGTCAAACAGGAAAGGGACTAAATTCTCTAGCTCCCCTTTTCTTGTAGATGGGAAGGTGAGCAGTCACATGCCAGGCAACTACCTGAACCCCCTTCAGCACCCACCCCCATCTCCTGATTGTTTGGGCCAACACTCAGAAAGGGTTGAGCCACTCAGAGATGACCTCAGTTGCCGGTGCTCCCCAGCGCACATCTGCTGTTCACACCCACGAAGGATGATCTTGCACCCTGGATGTGAGCTGATTTTGCACTTGGGAGTGTAGAAAAACATGTGGGTGTGTGAAAACTAAAGCAAGCACTGGTTCTCTCAATGTGCAAATCTCAGCTGGGCTGAACATATGCAATATTACAGCGGAAAGACCAGAGAATCAAGACGAGCAGATCCGGAACTTTCTAGAAACAGCCTAGAAAGTTCCACTCGCTCCTCCCTCAGAACACATATCTATTTAACAAAATAAAAAGTACAGCCAGGTGCACCCAAAGATCTCTGGGCATGAATGGCTGGCCTCCTTTCCCACAGAGCACTTACCTGCCATGGCTGTTCAATCAACCATAAACTAACTGCCTGCGTGTGGGTATTCCAGCTGCCCCACTCACGGTGTGGGTCACAGCACGTGGCTGCAAAATGAGAACAGACGGCTGTGGAAAGCAAAGGAAGGGACTCTAGTGTCTTAAAGGAATATGCCCTAAGCAGAATTTGACCAACAGAGCTGAAACTGGAAGAGATCAACAATCCACACGCAGAGGCTTAGGCAACCCAATTGGCAAGGGTTGACTGGCATTGGAGCTCCTGAAGTGATGCCCTTCACTCAACGTTAAACAGACAGAGAATATCTAGAGCTGTCTCTGTGAGGAACATTTGGCAGTAATAGACCCGCCAAGCATTAGGGAAGCTGTACGCTGTCACAGTTTCCTGTGACCCTGTGACAGGATCATCTCACCCCCTGTTGGAAAGCAGGAGACTTCTCCCAATTCATTTGCTTGCTCCCACAGTCTCTGGCTTCCAAACCAGAGCTCCGCGTGGCGGAAGCTGGTCCCGAGTATATATTTAGCTGCAAGGGAAGCTGAGAATCTGTGCTTTGAGGGTTCCAGATAAAGCAAGAGTGTTTGCAAGGTGCAAGACATACAGAAGGTGTGATCTAGACCACGGAGAGCTGCATGGCTCTGGGAGCCATGAAGAGTCAGCTATGTTCCACACCCCCTTCTTGAATCCACAGTTCAAGTCTTGAAAGATGTGTGGTGCCTGTCCCCAGCCAGCCTTCTGCATTGCCAAGTAAGACATTAAAACAACTGCCATCACTGGCACCCATTGTCAACCAATGCCAGTCCCCAGATAAAAGGCATGTCACCACCCAAAAATACAGAGGGGTGCATTTTAGGATTAGGGCCAGTTTGCTAAAATGCGTTTCAGTGACTATTACAGAGTGATATCCAAACTCTCATTTTATCTGTGTAGGTAGAAGTCACACGGGATCCTTAACAACCCGCATGGTGGCACAGACACCTCCACTGGAGACAAAGGGAGAGCCCAAGAGGCAGACTAAGCAGAGAGGATCACAGGCTAATTTTCACAAGGACCATTCTGTCAGAGGATGAGCAGAGGGGACAAGACTCCAGTAGCAGTCACAGGGAAGCTGAGAAGGAACAGAAAGATCGGTAGTTGATTTTAAAGCCTAATGTCCACTGTGATCAACGTGACAAGAGAGTCCTGCATCCTACTTCCTACTCCTTGGCTTTCTTTTCAGGTCTGACTAGACTAAGGACTTTTAGTTCTGGCCTCAGTCTTTCAACATGGAGTTGAAGTTCTCCGTACATGGTGCCCTTCTTACTTACATCTTAGTCTGATTTCCTCCCCAGACATAGCATCTGACCTTATTGCCCTCTCTGCCCACCCTCCTCCCCGCCCCCGCTTTCTAGGAAAGCTCTGTATTAATGCCTCCCTCCCAGCCCTGCAGTCCGGGGACCTTGCCACTCTTTCAGAAGTCCATAGCCACCTGCCTAATCGAGCACAGATAGAATGGATTCTCCTCCTGCCTCCTGCCTCCTGCCTCCTACATCCTCTGTGGCTCGACTATTCCTGAGCCTCTGAGTCTGAGGTGGCAGACTGTTCACTGACTTAGATTTCTCATCTAGCTCACTCTTTGGGGAACTGCTATGACAAAATACTAAAGACGTCCTCCCAGTTCTGGAGAGCAGAAGCTGACCGTTAAGGAGAAGAACCGGTCTCTTCTTCCGGGATGAAGCCACGAGCATTGTGTCCTGCGGAGATGAACACCGTGTCTTCACAGGATGAGAGCAGAGGAGCACGTGCGTTGAATGCTATGAAGGAGCCCTCATTAATCCAATCACTTTTAAAAGGCGATTAATACCACTACATCGGCTGTTATATTTCCCATCTAATTTTTTAAAATTTTATTATTTTTAATCATGCATATATATGTTGGTCTCTCTCTCTCTCTCTCTCTCTCTCTCTCTCTCTCTCTCTCTGTGTGTGTGTGTGTGAGTACGGTGCCCATAGAGTACTAAAGAGGATGTCAGATCTCTTGGAACTGTTACAGGTGGTTGTGAGCTGCCTGATGTGGGTACTGGGAACTGAACTTGGGTCCTCTTCAGAAGCCATATGTACTCTTAACCAGTGGGCTCTCTTCAGCTCCATACCTGAATTTAAAATAAGTAAACAAACAAATAAATTTGAGATGGGGTTTCATTATGTAGTCCACAGCCTCAGATGCATAATTCTCCTGCCTCAACTTTCCGAACACCCAAATCATGGCCATGCAACACAGCACTTGGCTTAACATCTGAACATTTGAGTGGTGCATTCCAAACCAAAGCACATACACTCTGCCATTTACTTCTTTATTTTTTGCATATGTTTAATGTGTATGCATGTATGTGCATGTGTGTGAATCCGGGCACGTGACTGCTATAGAATGGAAGGCAAAGAATGTTCTCAGGGTGTCTTTGCTCAGTGGGGAAAGGGTTTGCTGTATCAGCATGGCGACATGAGTGAAGCCACTTAAAAGTGGGCTCTTACGGCATGCACCTGTCACCCTGAGGTGGGGGTCAGGAGACAGGGAAATCTGGGAGCTGGTTTGCCAGCCAGTCTATGCAAAACAGTGAGCTTTAAGTCCATCAAGAGACCTTGTTTCAAAAAAAAAAAATTGAATGAATGAATGAATGAGGGTATTGTATTAGTCAGGGTTCTCTAGAGTCACAGAACTTATGGAATATCTCTCTATATTGAGGGAATTTGTTGTAATGACTTAAAATCTATAGTCCAAGTAACCCAACAATGGGCAGCTGTGGTTGGGAAGTCCAATGATCCAGTAGTTGCTCAGTCTCCCGAGGCTAGGTGTTTCACCTGGTCTTCTGTAGGAGTAGAGTCCAGCAGATGTGCTGGCAAGTAAGTGCAAGCAGGGGAAGAAGAGCGAATCTTCCTTCTTCCAGTGTCCTTATATAGGTCTCCAGCAGAAGGTGTGGCCCGGATTAAAGATGTATACCACCATGCCTCGATCTGAGACTTGCTTTACCCCGGGGCTGACCTTGAAGTCACAGATCTCCGTGTCTCAGTCTCCTGGGATTAAAGGTGTGTACTGCTTTGCCTGGGCCTAAGCTTTTCATGGCCACTGTGCCTCAAGATCTCCATGCCTAGAACCAGGTCAGAAACTTGTGTCTTCCAGCTTCAAGATCTGACTCACAGGTGAGCCCTCCAATTCTGGATTGTGGTTCATTCCAGATCTAGTCAAGTTGACAACCAGGAATAGCCATCACAGGTATGATAGACAGTGAGAGACTCTAGACTTGAGGCCTCCACGTTCAGGCAAAGGTGAATACGCCCTGGAAACACATGTCCACATCCATGCCTACAGCAACACACATATACACACATACACATATATGTATACATATATATATGCACATACATATACACACATTGTATATGTATACAATATGTACATATGTGTTCTCGGAGCCACAGATGGAATGGAGAATTCCTGTCTCACAGGAGCTAAGGGCTAAGGAGGAAGAGGCTGAGGAGTGGGTGCCTGGTGATCTGTTGGATGGGGGCTGCCTATATATAGCAACAGTGCTCTACACATTTCAAACAGCTGGAAGGACTTGGAGATTTTTCACCACAACATACTTTGCTTGAGAGCTGGGTGTGGCGGTGCAAGTTGGCAACCCCAGCACCTGAGAGAGAGAGGCAGGAGCATCGGATGTTCCGGAGTATCCCTGGCTATATGTTGAGTTTGAGGCTGGCCTTGGGGTACAAAAGAGTCTTGTCTCAAAAGAAAAGTGTTTGAGATAAGTACTTAACTGGATTCAACCATAATACAGTGTAAACATGTACCAAAACTACATGGTATTTGTTTTTTGTTTAATTTTTAAAATTGATTAGAATTAATAATAAATGTATAAGTAAAATTATTAAAATGTATATATTTTATCAGGCATGCCTGTGGGGGGTTATCTAGAAACAACTGTAGTCACTGTTCTTCATACAGCACTTTCCCAGAGATGCCCCCAACCATACCTACTCTATTCTTGCCCTGGATTGGAATCTTTCTCTTCAGCTCTGGCTTCTTCTTCTTCTTCTTCTCTTCTTCTTCCTGACCTAATCCTGGATATTGGTCTGGCAGACTGCTGGCTCCTGGGTCTGGCACACCCCTTGGGTCTAGGGCAGGGCCTAGCAGGTAGCAAAAGTTACTCAAGTGCTCACCACTAAAGCACCTCTCCCTTCTAGAGCCTCCAGGACAGCGGTCTGCCTTGCATCTCCTCCATGGCCTCTCCCACTTCCCTACTCTTAGTAGAGGGACAGGTAGGTACCTTACAGATGCCACTCTTCTGCCTCAGTCTTCCCGTAGCTGCTCTTCAATCTAGAGGCCCCTTTGATGGGCCTCTCCCCTCCTGCTTTCCACTCCACTGAGCATGCCAACCCAACTTGAAATTGAGCTGTTCGCTCCTGTCTAAGACTTTCCCCAAGAGAACTGATAGTCGCCTGCTAGGACACCGCTGAACCCCGTGTTGGTGACAGGCACTGTTCAGCAAATAGGCTCCACCTACCCACAGCTCACAGGACAATAGACCCACCCTGAGAAGTCTTTGGTTACCCTCTGTGGTGAAAAATACACTCAGCACTACTCATATATGTATATCTGTACATATATGAATGTATAATATATATTGCAGATTCATGTATATTATATATTTACATATGAGTATACTGATACTTTTAAGACAAACCAATTAAAATGGAAAATTAAGAAAAATGACTTTAGATACTTGAAATGTCACCTCACACACCAATTAATTTCTTCAAGTCTTACCCTCTCTCCCATCAGGCAGAATATTAAATTAGAGGATCAAAAAATTTAAAATACCACCCTTCCTAGCTTGGAGCAAAAATACTAATACAAGAGATTTTTAGAACAACGTGGATAGCTAATGTGTGGGAGACTGGCTTTCTCAGAATCAGTTGGGTTGTATTTTTTAATGAGGGGAAAATTGCCTTTTTATTTTTATTATCTTCTGGGTATTAACATTTCTGTCAGGAGTTTTTGTAGGCAAGGAACTAACGTTACAGACACTCCGGAGAATTCGCAGACCTCTTTGTCTGTGAATGTTTTCGTAGATGTCTAAATGCTTATCACTGTGTTGAAAGTCTAGAGGGATAAAACCTCCATTATTTTGTGTCTGATGGGATAATCTTCACTAATGTCTAGCGTGGATGAGACCCTCCATTACTGTCTTGAATGTCTGGTCAGATGAGACCTCCATCAGTGTGCCACACGTCTGCTGCTGACGAGCCTTCAGTCATTGTCTGGTCGAGGAAGACCAACCATTGTGTGCTCTGTGGAGTGTGGTGCCCAGACCTTCAATCACCGTGCTTAGTGTCTGGGGCAGAGGAACGCCTTCACTAGGTGGTGTTATTATTGTGTAAAGCAGCACACTTAAAATCTGTAATCAGAACCTTTGCTACATATACAAAGAGTGCCTTTCTTTGTCCTCCCAGGTTTTATTTTAAGTATTTATGGAATTCTGAGGTGTCTCTTGCCTTCATCAAATCGTCAAGGGGTCTGTGGCACAAAGAGGTAATTGAGTTCCTTTTAAGGTAGTTTACAAAACATGGAACTTTGTTACAGCATCAAGTACCAAATAAAAAGGTTTCCTTTGCCCGCCTGTTCTTGGGACACGGTTTGCTGAGTTCCATTCCTGCAATGTTCTTCGCCCTCTTCCTCTTCGGATCTGAGCCAGTTTTGATGCATTCATTATTCAAGTTTCCACTTGCTTTTGTGCTCCCAATAGCTACAGCCATCTCAGTTTAAGGAACAACCCCCTCTTGCAACAAAGATCTTGGGGTTTAGAGACAGATAGGCTTCTTGCGTGGGGAGCTCAGTGTGTAATCCTGTCAGGAGGAAGGGAAGGGAACACCCTGGGTAGCAAGGACTTCTGGAGGTAGGCCTGGAATCCCAGCTAGTTGGAAAGCTGAGGCAGAGGGATGCAAGAAGTGCAAGGTCTTGTCTCCAGAGGGAATTCAAGGATGACCCGGTGGCTGGAGAGATGGCTCAGCAGTTAAGAGCACTGACTACTCTTCCAAAGGTCCTGAGTTCAAATCCCAGCAACTACATGGTGGCTCACAACCATCCATGAGATCTGATGCTCCCCGTTGTGTCTGAAGACAGCTACAGTGTACTTTCATATAATAAATAAATGAATCTTTAAAAAAATTTCAAGAGCTGAGATCTTACTACACCGGTAGAGTGCTTGCCTAGCGTAGGTGAGCACCTAGGTTTGATCCCCGGTAACTCGCTCAAAGAAGACGTCTGTGTGTTCTACGGGGGAAAACAGAGACACTCGAGTGTACAGGAAATAGGATTTGGAGCATTTGTGGTGTGTGTGTGTGTGTGTGTGTGTGTGTGTGTGTGTGTGTGTGTAATGGTGAGAGCAGCCAATCTCACTTCCACCTCACTGCTTGGCTTGTGAGCTCTGGTAAGAACTGATCAGGGAGATTCTATGACAAGTTTGAATTTGGGCATTGTGGCCAGGTGATAAATTCTCGAGAAAAGAATTACAGAAGTATGACTCAGTACACACCAAGGGTGGAGGTCAAAGCAAAAACTTATCACAGGTAAAACCCGTTTTGTTTTCTTGGAAATCAAAATCTACTTTTTTTTAAAGCTTTATGGCTTTATTTGTAATTACGTATGTGGGTATGTACGTGGGACAGCAAGAACCTGTAGAGGAAAGTGGGGTTAAGGACCCCGGAGCTGGAGTTACAGGGGTCCTTACAGTTGTGAGCTGCCCTCTGGTCCTCTGGAAGAGGCTTTTAACCACTGGGCCACCCCTCCAGCAACCCACACCCACACTGCTTTTGTTTGTTTTTAGGTTTTTTGAAACAGGGTCTTACCATGTAAACCAGGCTGGCCTTGAATTCAGAGATTCGTCCGCTGGAATTAAAGGTGTATGCGACCAAGCCCAGTACCTAATTTTTACATCTTCTCTTAGTATTTGGTCCCAAAGGACACCTACAAACCCCCATGCTGTGTGCTACTTGTCAATATCAATAGTATCTGTGCCAACAGAATTAAAACACTGATTTTCACCAAGTGGCTTGGAAGGAGAGAGACCTGCTGCATTGTATGGTGTCCAAAGCCGCAATGAGTCTAAATCTGCTACCTGTGAGCCATTTGGATTAGTTTGTGTAGATGAAACCACATTAGGTTATGGTGGGACCTAAATCCGGCTATGGGTGTCCTAATAACGAGACAATGAACTGGTTAGGTCATCTGATACCTTCATTTTAGACTTTGAACTGGTGAGAGGATGCTGTTTTCAAGTTCATAGCATGTTAGGGCTGCTCTAGGGTAAAATCCTTGCCTCTGGTCTGAGGGGTGGGGGCGGGGAGGGGAGGGGAGGGGAGTGGTGGTATGGTTCTATGGCTCAGCGCTTGTCCAACCTAATTAAGGCTCTGGTAGTTTCCACACTTACTGCTTGGAGAAAAATCCATTTTCCTATTAGCCACATGTAACATGTTATGTCTTCAACTACAAAATAGGTGAAAATTCAGCAACTCGTTCTAAAATGAGGACAAGTGTATCTGGACGCACAAATCAGGAGTTGATGTCAAGGACTGACTGGCTCTGCTGTTATGGAGCCTTTAAAAGCATACACAGTAGGGACTACATGGCCAGGTTTTTAAAAAACAAAACAAAACAAACAACCAAAACCAAAACAACAAAACAAAAGGAAATCTGTCTCCCAGCTCACATCAAGGGCACATTTCCAGTAAGCTAGCCTCCTCACATCAGGCCCCGCCTTTTAAAGGTTCCATCCCCCACCCCTAAAAGAGACCTGCTAAGGACCAAGTCTTTAACTCCAGGGCCTGTGGGGGACACTCAAGATCCAAGATGGAGTGGCCAGAATTAACACAGATGTGGAAGGTGGAGGGGGCTGCGCTCACCTGGCTCCGGCCATTTAAGAAGCACAGGCTGTTCTTTCAGAGGCTTAAGCTTCTCAATGCTGCCCATGTGTCAACGCTATAGACACAGTTCCCAGGACAGGCCCGTTTTTGGTCCGGCTGGGACTTTGTCTTCAACTACAAAATAGGCGAAAACTCACCAAATCATCCTCCAATGAGAACGGGTGTATCTGGACTAAATCAAGGGTGGATGCCCAGGACTGATTGGCCTGTCCTGAGCTGTCCAACTGAAGACACCACCTCTGGTGTTGGTCCCCAGGACCAGTGCCCGACAACAGGAAGCATACACTCACTCGGGCAAGGTCTCCATTGCTTGCTGCAATCAGCAGGCCCAGGAAGATGCCAGGCACGCTCAGAAACTGCTGGGTCTTGAACTCCATGATAGGGGCTGGTGGTACTAGTTCCTGGTGGTAGAGACTAGGAGCAAGGAGAGACCTCTGCCTCCTTCGTTTGCGTGCCCTGGGTAACACTGACTCCCACTTGGTAGTAATGAGTGATTATACTCAATTACATTAACAGCAAGAGAAAACGTCTCCTATGTCAACTGCCACACTGTCAGAGTGACTGACAGGAACCTAGTCACTGACTTGGCGCTGGGTTTTTATTTAAAGTCTGGCTGGGCACAGAAAGATACACAGACACTCACACACACATACACATATGCACTAACCAGTTAAAATATCCAAATAAAATTTACTGCAACTTTTGTAGAATTTAATTTGTGCTACAAGTCTTGTTGCATAGGAAACTATTCAAAGCCCCTGAGGAAAAATATCCATGTGTTTAAGGTGCAAGTGGTTTTGTTTCTTCTTTGGGGGAAAAAGGCAGAAAAAGATGCTCTCTGGGCAAAATGAAGGAGCAGAGTGACGGGCACTACTGTGGTGACCGGGGAGTCCTGTGATTTGGTTCCTGCAGCATCGATACCTACTGTTTACTTTTAAGTCGGTGGGTCTGCGGGTTCTGACTCAAAAGCTCTAGACATTTCATCTCACCACGGAGGTTGGACACTGGTCATCAGCCTGCGCCTGCAGAGCAGACGGAGGATCTGGAACTGCCCCTGTAAACAGACAGCCCGATCTTTCCCATTGCCAGGGTCACTAAACTGCTGATCTTTCGGGTGTGCGTTCTACTTACTGTTTCCTCCCCCAACGCCACAGCTACTCTGTGACCCTGGAAGTCAACATGAACCACCTGACCCACCACCTCAAAGTTCAGTACGATCCCTTGCAAGCTCCCAACCTTCCAGAGAGCATCACTCAGGGAAAACGTTCCCGTGCTAATATTTACACTGCTGGCTAACTACGTTATCCCCTTGTACTATTATTCCTAAGGAGATGTGGGTGCACCAGGAAGAGGTGAAACATGAGAGATGAACACCCAGAGTTTGGCAGACAGCACCTCTACACACCAGCACGTGATGTCACCTGAAAAGTCACCAGGTGACCATGGTGACATAAGAAGAGCCAGGGGTCACCAGGTTCTGGCTGAGTGCTAGGGCGCTCCTCCCACCTATAGCAGAGATGGAACTGGCCTGAGGGAGACAGCAATCAATGGCCCAGAGTGGCAGGGGCCACCTTCTTCTCAGGGGGCACTGTTCTTCATAATGGTTACTGCAAACAACCGAATACACAGGGATGAGAGGAACCCCTCCCCAACTCCAGCTGATTTCTTCTTTGCTGGAAGATTCTCAATGGCACTGAGTTACCATGCGGGGACTTTGTAGCTCTCACCAAAGCAGAGAGACCAACATGTTGTGTGGATGGCCACTGAGGACAGCAAGGGAGAAGGAAGGAAGAGAGCGCAGCCTCAGGGCCACCTACTAAAAGCCACCAGGCCCTCGGACTCGCCTTCTCACAGGCGAGAGGTGGAAAACGTCTGCACGGAGCTAACTCCCTTCCCACTCTGAGTGTCAAAATACAAGAAATGTCTGGGACTCAGAAACTCCTGTGGCCTTAAAGTACCTATATCTATATAGCCCTGGAACATAATTTAAAAAGGCCTTTAAAGAACATAAAAACCTCAACAGCATTTGCCTTTACTAAGGTGAATTTTTTTTTTAAATAACCTTTACAGTCCATTAAAAAATTAGATACCACCTTTCTTACATCCTCTCTAAGTCTTCTGTTAAAAAAAGTGATTTTTAAATTTAAACGTACATTTCAACAAATAGAAAGCAACACAATTGGCAACTGGAAGTAGAAAGCCCCTGGGACCTGCCCCTGGATAGAGGGGAGGGGAAGAGAGTCAAAAGTCCTCGGTCCCTCCTGGGCGTGGCTGGCAGGTGGGCCTGGGCCTGTGCAGCCACCCCTCCCTGCACCACCCAGTGATGGCATGGGGCCCCCACTGTGGAGAGATGATGGGCGGAGTCCCGGCTCTTGTGAGCCGTAGGGCAGGGGCCCCACTCAGATCACAAAGTCATCGTGGTCCGCAGGGCTGAAGGCAGCTGCCCTCAGGATGTCCAGTGAGTTCACTAGGATCAGCGTCCCTGTGAGGTGCTTCCAGCGCCTTGTGATGGGGTTCTTCATCTTGTCCAGGCCTATGTGCAGCTCTTGGATGACATCTCGGTAGCTGTCCCCAATCTGGTGGCTCCAGGTGAGTAAGAAGTCATAGGCAGGTTTCCACATGGCCTGGGTGATGCGGTGAGCAGAAACATCACAAAAAGAGAGAGAGAAAGGTCAGGACGCTGAGGCCCCTCAGTCGGTCACTCCTATGACACTCACAGACACAAGCAGAGCCATTGGGCGTGACCCGGCTTATACTGGGGAAAGGGTGGTGTCCTCTTGTGTCTGAGTCACGGGATGGATCTCTTCTGCCTTACAGCACAGCTTTCCACCTGTGCTGGGTATCAGAAATTACCCATGCGAAGAATGCACACACACCCTTATGCTCAGGACTTCCTGCTTCCCTGCCTTGTGAGTCCGAATCAGCTTTCCAGGGTCACCTCCACCAACACGTAGTGTCTGAGCATAACTCTGCACACCCGACCTTTGTCTAAGTTAGGTAACAGCAGCAGGAAGTCAGTCAATATAGCGCCCCCACCCCCC
>JADRCC010226293.1:0-11211 GCA_019843855.1 Hylomyscus alleni
TTTTCCCTTACTGCTTTTAATATTCTTTCTTGTTTTGTGCATTTGGTCTTTTGACTATTATGTGGTGGGAGGAATTTCTTTTCTGGTCCAGTCTATTTGGAGTTCTATAGCTTTCTTGTATGTTCATGGGCATCTCTTTCTTTAGGTTAGGGAAGTTTTCTTCTATAATTTTGTTGAAGATATTTACAGACCCTTTAAGTTGGAGGTCTTTACTCTCTTCTATATCTATTATCCTTGGATTTGGTCTTCTCATTGTGTCCTAGATTTCCTGGATGTTTTGGGTTAGGAGCTTTTTGCATTTTGAGTTTTCTTTGACTGTTGTGTCAATGTTTTCTATGGTATCTTCTGCCCCTGAAATTCTTTCTTCTATCTCTTGTATTCTGTTGGTGATGCTTGCATCTATGGTTCTTGACTTCTTTTCCAGGATTTCTATCTCCAGAGTTGTTTCTCTCTGTGATTTCTTAACTATTTCTACTTCCATTTTTAGGTCCTAGATGGTTTTGTTCAATTCCTTCACCTGTTTGGTTGTACTTTACTGTAATTCTTTAAGGGATTTTTGTGTTTCCTCTTTAAGGGCTTCTACTTGTTTACTCATGTTCTCCTGTAATTCTTTAAGGTATTTTTGTGTTTCCTCTTTAAGGGCTTGTACCTGTTTACCCATTTTCTCCTGTATTTCTTTAAGGGAGTTATTCATGTTCTTCTTAAATTCCTTTATTATCATTATGAGATATGATTTTAGATCCAAATCGTGCTTTTCCAGTGTTTTGGGGTAATCAGGATTTGCTGTGGTGCGAGTACTAGGTTCTTATAATGTCAAATAGTCTTGGTTTCTGTTGGTAAGATTCTTGGATTTGCCTTTTGCCATCTGTTGATCTCTGGTGTTAGATGTTCTTGCTATCTCTGGCTGGAGCTTGTTCTTCCTGTGGGTCTATAAGCCTGTGTCAGCACTTCTGGGAGATCAGCTCTCCTTTGGTAAGACCTGTGCACAGAGGGCTGTGGATCAGTTGTCCCTCCTGAGTCCTGGGGTCAGAACAAACCCTGGAGACAGGCTCTCCCCTTACAGGAAAGTTGCAGAGAAGGCTGTGGATCCCTCCTAGTGGTAGATGGAGGTAGAAAGGATTCTGTCCCAGCTACCCTGCCACTTCTGTGGCCTGTGCCTCCTGTCTGGTCCTGCCTTAGAAAGTCACCAGAGAGAAAATGGTGATCTCATCTGAGACCCTGGATCAGAGCACTCCCTGGAGACAAGCTCTCTGCTTTCGGGAAAGGGGCAGAGAGGGCTGTGGATCCTGTCCCTTCTAGTTGTAGACAGAGGTAGAAGGATCCTTTCCCCGCTGCCCTGCCACTTCTGTGTCTCCCAGCTGCCCTGCCACTTCTGTGTCTACCAGCTGGTCCTGCCTGAGTGAGACTCGGTTTTTATGGCATGAAAAAAAAAGCAAAAGCAAAACACAAGAACAAACAAACAAACAAAAAAAACCCAAAACCCAAATCCCAAACCAACCAACCAAACAAAAAAACAGAGTAGCCTGGGACATGTGAGCTAATTGGGACTTATGCTGCTTTTAAAGACTGTGACACTTTTGTGCTGTGTATTTGCTGAACACTCGTTAGTCCCCATTCCTGCTTCTAAGCTTTCCTTAAAGTGCTCACGACTCTCCCCATCTCTGTCTCCTTTATTACCCTGAGAGCACACACTCCTTGCCCACACACAGGCTTCATTGACTAAAGCAGAAAAATCTAGGTTTTCTACTGAGAACAGAATTGGGGCCATGGGTTTAGCAAACACATATTTTTCCTATTAAGGTGATGGTGACTTGTTTGAAAATTTAAACAAGGGCTCTGTTTTACATGGCTATCATTTTGCTATTTTCTGACATTTTAATAACTGTTATTTATGGAATTCTTTTCATAGTACAAGTTCCACATCTCTCAGGAAAGCTTGGGATTCTCTGAGTCTGAAGCCCATTTGACCTCACCAACTCTTTTTTTTTTTTCTCACGGGAGCTTCAAAGTGGCTCTCACTTAATGTCATCCTTGTGAAGGAAGGGTCTGTGCTGTTACTGTTAGCTTCTGCTTAGAGGCAGGGAGATAATTGTGGATTATCAAAGGCAAGGGTGCCTCAGACGGCTCGACTTTAACTCTGACACTGAGCAGCTCCCACAAGGAGAGCTGCTTTAGTGGCTAGTATAGTGACTAGTGAATTCTTTGTGTAATTCTTTGACTGTTATATCAACATGTAACTTGGGGGTTTACGCTCTTTCCCAATAAATTCTGTTCCAGCTTGGCTGTTAATCATTACAAGGAATCTTAACATGTGCATAATTGTGATTAAAAGGTTGAAACGCAGCCAATGTTTGAAGAAAGCAGTCTGAAAGTGAAGGGGCAGTGTTAGTGACTAGTGAGAATGGCATCTGATAGGAATGGACTCATGTGATGGGATAAACATGCTGGAAACAAGAAGTTGAAAAACAGTTTCTGCCAGGAGAGAAAAATGCACATTTAAACACGGGTGACAGACAGTGAATAGTCTAATATATGAACAGGGCGAGGTCATCAGGTTTTAAGGAAAATGATCCTGGGAATTCTTCACTATTTTAAATGAGATCTCTTTAGGATTGAGAGTTCAGTCATCTGTCTAGGCAGAAGGCTAAAGAAATCAAGTGTCCAAAGGCTTTGGTGGAAATTTGGCTGTTCACTCACATGGATTTCTCTGCTTAGACAGGAAGAATGTGGAAGTCCTTCAGATCCACATGTCCCTTAGGAGATTCCCAGAGGTCAACAATCTTTAAACAAACAAGCAAGCAAGCAAAATAAAGATTCAGATGTCACGGAAGTCTGGCCTCCTAGGGAAAGCATTGTTAAAGAGACAGCAAACCTTTCATTCACACAAATTTTTATGTGATTTGTTAACAAACCTGTATCAAGCAAATTGGAACAGGGGCTACATCCCCTAGCATACTGCCTCAGAGACTCAAAAGTTGCACTTTCCTCTGAATAAGTCCTTTCATTTTCAGAGACAAAATATTACTTTTCCTTCATTAAAGATGTTAAACTTTGTAGAAAAAGCAAAGTATGAATTATGTATTATTCATATATAGAATATGAATTATGTATGAATTATGTATGTCTAATGAAAAGATAAGTCTCATAGGGGCACCAGGAAAATTGAGAATCTCATGTGGAAATGAGGTAAAAGAAACATAAAATATTATTTTATAAATCAAGCAAATGGTTCTTCATGGGAACATTATATACTGATAAGATCCTATGTTAAATTAAATTTTGGCCTGGGAATGGCAGATTGGTCAATGGATCAAATCCAGCTGACCACCTGATTTTTTTAAAATAAGATTTATTTGTGGAAGTCATGTTCATCTGTTTAGGGATTGTCAATTGTGCTTTCCCACTCTTATGGCATAATTTAATAATTGCTACAGTGAATATATTGCCTGTATGCCTGAGACAGTTACTGTCTATCCATTTACTGAATGAGTTTGCCAATACTTTATTTCGACAGTTGAATGGTCGACAATTTAGAAGTTTTTAAAACAGGCATGTAGTAGATTACTATGACCATAAATCCACCTATTCTTTGGGGATTGTTGAAGTTAAGATGAACTTCAAATGTAGGCTTGCATGGAAATAAAGAAGCAAGGAAAAGTCTTTTCTTTTTCTTCTCTCTCTCTCTTCTCTCTTTTTTTTCTTGATTTTTTAGAGACTGGGTTTCTCTGTATAGTCGCTGGTTGTCCTAGAACTCACTCTGTAGACCAGGCTGACCTTGAATTCAGAAATCCTCCTGCCTCTGCCTCCCAAGTGCTGGGATTAAAGGCATGTGCCACCACTGCCTGGCAGAAAATTCTTTTCTAAGGATGTGTGTACAGTTATCAGAGGTGGATTGGAGAGGGAACTGGGTGGGAGCGGGAGTGAGGAGTGGTATAGGGGTGACAATCGGGTAACAGGGGGAGGGGACTTGAGAGAGGGTGTGAGTCAGAATGGAAATCAGAGGGGGCTATCTTTAGAAGTAGCTAGAGACCTGGGATGGGGAAGGCTACATAGAGTCTATGGGAGTGACTCTAGTTGAGATTCCTACCAGCAGGAGATATAGAGATTGAAGTAGCCAAGTAGGACTTCAAGTAGGAGAGGGTCATCAACCCACTCAGAAAAACAACCCCAAAGTTGTCCTATTTACAAGATATGCATGGATAAAGATGGAGCAGACATTGAGGGAATGGCCAACCAATGACTGGCCTAACATTAGAGCCATCCCATGACAGAGAGCTAACCTCAGACACTATTAATAATACTCTGTTATGCTTGCAGATTGGAACCTAGCATATTTTTCTTTTGAAAGGATTCATCCAGCAGCAGATAAAAACAGATTCAGAGACCCACAGCCAAACATCAGACAGAGCTTGGGGAGTCTGTGGAAGAGTTGGAGTAGAATTGAGCAAGCTGAAGGGGTCAAGAACACCACAAGAATATCTACAGAGTCAACTAACCTGGGCCTATGAGGGTTCACAGAGAATGAACCACCAACCAAAGAGCGTGCAGGGGCTGGATCTAGCCCCCTCTCCACATTTGTATGAGGTGTGCAACTTAGTCTTCATGTGGGTCCTCTAACAATTGGAGTGGGGGCTGTCTCTGACTCTGTTGCCTGACATTGAATCTGCTTCCACTACCTTGACTGATTGATTGGGCCTTAGTGGGAAAGGAGGTGATTCGTCCTACTGGCACTAGATGGCCCAGGGTGTAGTGCTGCCCAAGAGAGGCTTTCCCCTCTGAGAAGAAGAGAAGGATGTAATATGGGAGGGACTTGTAATATGGGCAGGACTGGGAGGAGAGGAAGAAATAGGGGATGCGACAGGGATGTAATGTGAATAAAAACAAATTATGGAAAGGAAAAAAAAAAAGCAGTGAGGGCCTTCCAAAATGAGGGTTTCAGCTGATTAGCCCAATTTGTTATACTTGAGTATTTGGTTGCAAGAATTAACAGAAAACTAGGACATTATAAAAAAAATGGGAGCTTATTACATATGAAATTACATGGTAAAATACCCATCATGTCTGCACACAGAAGCATAAACTGAATAACTTGAGGGAGCCTTCACCAGCTGTTGTCATGAGAACAATGGGCTCTGAGGTAGGCATTAAGGAATGAGTGAAATGCTGATAATTGGAGAAGGGCGGACTGTGCATCCCTGTGAAATCAGTAGAGATTTTTCTCTTCTCACAGCAGAGCTGAACAACAGCTGTCCCACTTCCTACAGAATCCAGCCTTTGTCCGCAGGGATCGAAGACATAGTCCAAGCTTTATGCTGTCGGATTAAGCAACTTCAGACCTTGGCGATATGGCGCCTGTGCAACACAATTCTTACCTTTGTCCATTCAAGAATTTTTATTTGTCATATCAGATTTCTTTCCAGTGTTATTACAATGTAAAGCCACAGGAAATATTTTGGAATTTACACATCGACAAAGAAGGGTGCACTATTCATAAAGCTGTTTAAATGGAATTCACATGGAATGAATTAAGACTGAAACATTAATAAACTTCCTTTCAGTGTAGGGAAATAAAGGCGTGAGAAGAATTTCCCTGAACAACATTTAGTGACAGCTTCATTGCTAAACTCAAGTCTATTTACTCTAGACCTAGAATGCTGGTATATAATTAATATGCATAAATAAGATGTTATTTAAAGCAGGTAGTGTGGTGAGCACACTGGGAATCCCAGCACATGGGAAGGAAAGGCAAGAGGATGCCCATATGGTGTTCAAGTCTAACCTGGTTTATACATCAAGTTCCTAACTAGCCTAGGGCTACATAGTTAGCCTTGTCTCAAAATGATTTTTCAAGTATTTTTAAAGTTACCTGACAGTGATTTTATTGAAACATCCTTAAAAATTCATCGTGGTTTGTAAGTCATCAACATTTTGAGTTCTAAAAGATGGAAGTGACCACCATTTTTGTTTTGGCATATGATATCTCATTTTATTTGGCTATCCTCTTTATCATCTTTTCAACTATTGAAGCTTGGTTCATGACTTGTCTGGTCATCCTTCCCTAGGCTGTTACTCTGTTGCCTCCCCATAACCTCGAATTTTCCTGTACATAATTAGTTGGCTGGGTTACCTACAATGCAGTCAGTGCTTACATAGGAACAATCCCCAGCACAAAGGCTGGTGGACCTGTCTTATCAGTTAGTAAATCTTTTGAATGTCAATCTTACTGGTTTGGCTTTTTCCAGAGTCACAAATTCTCAAGGAGGCTGAGAATGACTCACCTGTAGCCTGTGGCTTTGACCATGCCTGATGTCTATCCAGAGTCACTCTGTGACCCTTTAGGCCCTGGGAGTGCTGGCCAAGCCCTCTATCCACATCTCTCTCTAGTCATGCCCTCACTTAATAAATTCTTCCCATAGGTGCCTCCTTTACTTTTTCCAAGTGTGCATCTTTCCCTCTTATTCCTGTTTTACTTACAATGTTCCTTCTAGCTCTTTATCAACTTAAGATTGTCCTGTGGGCACCAGTCCCATTGCTATTTAATAGATAAGCTTTTCCTTATCTACTATGCTAGGAAAATTTCAAGATACAAACCAAGACCTTGGCGTCTGCATCACACACCCTAATTATTCAGTGGAACCAGCACAGGTACTTTTATGAAGAGTGAAAATTTTTACATATGTAGTTCAGTTCCCACATAATCCTTATGTCCTAGCCTCATCAAGAAAAAAAAAACTAAATAGGGCTTCTGCTCTTCTAGATGAAAAAAAAAAAGCCTCATGAGAAATATTCAGTAGAGAGAGATTCTCTGTTGCTGTTTTTGAGAGCACAATACTGGATGCTTGTGGGCAGCTTCAAGGAGTGGATCACAGTCTATATAAGCAGTCCATGCAGTAGTCTCTGTGCATTGCCTTAATAAACACTCTGTGCTAGTGGCTTATACAGAAGACACCAAATTTCTCACACCTGTGGAAAGAGCACATTCCAGATGGACAGTCTCAGGTCAAAGTTCCCTTCCTTATTTGAAGATGATGGTCATCTCCCTGTGTCTTTCTTCTTTGCTCCCATAGGGAGACCCTATTTTTCTCTCCTTATATGACTACCAACCATATCACAGTAGGTCTCTTTCTTATTATCCCATTAAACTAGAATTATATACAAAAAGCCTTTCTTTCAAATTGAAGCTTTACAGTGTCAATATATGAATTTAAGAGAAATTAACTTCAAAACCATAGCATCTAGCAGACACAGATGTCTTGTTTCCGGCTTGCTACAAGGAATGGATCATTTTTTCCCAATGATCTGAGTCAAATTTAGAAATGGTTGAATAACCTTTCCCCAATTGCATCCACATTGAAGTGCTAAGAGAAACAAATCTAGCTTCTATGATCCTGAGGGGAGATTCTGGTCCTACTCTTGCTTTTCTGACCCACAGAAAATTGAGAGAATAAGAGGGTGCCATTTGATACTTCTAAGCTTGATACTAAGCAAGAGAAAACTCATTTCCCTATGGGTTAACCCATAGGCTTTTCTCAGTCCAGACAAAATCATATACCACTCCCTTTTGACACATCCATCCAGTTTGTAATTAGATATTATCTGGTGGACTGAATGGTGCCAACCAAAAAATTCATAACCACTGGGATGTCAGAATGTGTTTTTGTGTAGAATTTGAGCTTTTGTACTTATAATCTTAATATGAACTTATCCTGGATTTAGAATAAGGCTTAATACAATAACCGCATCCTCCTAACAACAGGAAATACTCGGACATGCAGAAAAGAAGATACTAGGAGGAAGGAGATGGCTCCAGGAAGGGTTCTTTTGGAGAAAGTTAAAGGGAAATGTCCTTGGTGGACTCTTGATTTTGTACATCTGCTCTCTAGAATCATGAGAGAACAAGTTTCTGTTGTCTTAAGGGAACAGTTTGTGACTTTATCATGGTGTCCCTAGGAAAAAAGATACAGACATTTTGTTGCCTGTCTGTCTGTTTGTTTGTTTGTAGATCTCTCTGTCAGACCCACAAGATCCCAGGATATGTCTATTCTAGTTCATCATGATGTCTCCTAAGCTGTTGTACATCTGGCATAAAGTGAGAGCTTAAGAACCAAAGCATTGCCCATGAAAATGGAAAAATGAGTGAGAGCTATGCTTATAGAATATTAAAGAATACATTTTTAAAGAGAATATGATACCTACTTAGTTTAAGGTCATCATGCAGACTATATATTCAGAGACCATAACCTCTCAACCTCTCACTGTCCTTTCTCTTTCATGGAAATATCTGTGTTCCTTTGTTTCCTCTTAGGGTCAGGATTGGATCTTAATAAAAAAAAAACATGACTTTAGTCATTGTGATCTAAGGCAATGTGATTTATTATAATAACATATAATATTAGCCCAGATAGTGAGACTTCAAAGCTTCATTCATAAGGAATATGAAGAAAAGAAGCTCATCTATATATACTGAATAAACCTTGCCATAGAGGGAAGAGCTTAGGCACTTAGACATTAGGAAGGACCAAACAAAGGCAAAAATCAGGATATCTGAGACCCAAGAATAATTCTCTGTTGTCTATCCCTTTGGAAGTAATCTACCTGCAATTACTTTTCCTATCTCAGAGTTGAAAATTGCATTTTCTAGAACAATGAGCTGATTGGCTCATGGCTCATGTTTAACAGGGTATTGTGATTGGTAGGTCTTGTGACATCTCAGGTCCACAGAGAAAGCTGAGAAGGGACATTCTACAGCCAAACAGGCTAATGTTCCTAAATTCTTCCTGTTAGTTGATATCAACTGTCAGTGACCCAGCAAAAAGTCTGTTTTTTTGTCTTGCCAATTGTTTTCTGGTGTGTCAGCACCTTTTTCTTTGAGGCAAACCATCTCTGTGCCTAAAATAATTGGAGCTTCAGGTAATACAGGTGGGACTCATGGGAGTCAAATCCAAACTGGAGACTTTGAGGCTTCTTAGACATATCAAAAGAAAATTGGTATGTTTGTTTTGGAGCTTGGTGAGAATATGGAGAACTCTTGAAAAAAAACATTCTTACACAGAAGGAAAATCCTGTCTAGAAATGGAAAAAAAAAATAGCTACACAACAATATCAGAGTTAAGGGTGTGGGAGGCAAGGCTGAGCCATAAGGCTTGCACTACTGAATTTATTTTGACTCACAACCTGGAGCTAAAAGAGCCTCCTTCCCCTATCTGACCCCTTTCTCTTTTCCCTCTTTCCCTCCCCCTTTCCATTCTTCTCTTCCTTTCCATTTTTTCTTCCCCCTTCTAGCTAGGACAAGCCTACTTTGTAGTTTTTTTTTTTTTTTCATTTTTTTGGGAGTATAAACAATACTGAGTAGCTAGATCCTGGAGAGAGCATCCCCTAGTCAAATGCAGAGGCTGACAGAGCACTCTGCAGCAGGCACAGAATGCCTCTGCCCAGAGGGATTTTTCCACCCTCTCATGGACCCTGCTGATGGTGTTTAATCCCTACCAGTCTCCGCCATGCTCCCTTGAACCTTCTCCTTGTTCCTTCTGTGTCTGTTTTGACAGTTGCTCTCACTCTTTGGAAAGTTGCAAACGTTTCTCACTGTTGCTATGAAAAAGTGGGAACCTTGCAAAGAGAGAGGTGACATCTGTCAGCACAGCATCTTCGGGAGGTTGGCTTTTAAGCTGGTGAGACCCTTCAAATTGTTTCTCTGAGGGCACAGGGCTTTGTGAGAGGCTGTTTTACTCACCTTGTAAAGTACTCAAAAGGATAAAGGCACAGATGCTTGCCCTGTGTGCAGGCGCAACCTGTCTGAAGCAGCCTAGGTTGTGAGGGGGCTTCTGTGAAGACCCAAGTGTCATCTTTCATTTTAAGCAGCTTTTGCCTTTGCTTTGCAGACTGTGATTTGAAAACTATGATCATATTCCCAGCCATGTCTGAGCTGAGAATAAATATCTTGAGAGACTGATTTTCTGAGTGCTTCCTTGTTTACCCTGAGCTAGCTCTTGGTTGAAATTTCTTACTCTGCTCTGACACAATACCTAGATATCTTAGAGAAACTGCTGATTAAATAGAGTGGAATTATTTGAGTGTAATGCAGAGAACTGCCTATATGACCTCCCTGTATAGATTCAACACAAAACTAAGTTCAAATCCCTTCCTGTAAATGTAGGATATCCTTTATGTGTCTTCCACCAGTAGCTACTAGTGCTACATTGTGTTTGTGATTTTGTTTCAATCCTATCCCTTCTCTGCCTTCATAGACTATTTACTTTGTCAACCCAAAGACAGTAGCTACCTTCCAGCATTCAAGAAAAGTACATTTCTATTAGGAAATTGCTAAATCTCTCATGCAGACATGTCATGATTACAAACCGAAGGTTCTTGATATCCACTTATTTATAACTCATAAACTTTCTTTTGCAGAAGGTGTTTTGATGGTGTTCCTAGGAACCATGAAAACATGCAGGATGGTTCTGAAGATATTTTGGAGGACTCTGGAGATGATGAAAGCAAAATAGCTAGGATAGAAGCAGTGTAACTTAGGTAGATAAAATAATATATCATGATTTGTTGGAGTAAATATTATTTATGGGTTTCTGCCCCACCTTAGACCTTTAGTTCCCAAATAAAAGACATAAAACCTTTATATTTATAATAAGCCTTAAAGCATTAGAGCTGGACAGATATCAACCCTTTTATGTAATTTTGTCTACTTCCTTGTCAATAACCCTGAGATATCACTTGCCACCTGGACAGCTCCCACTTCATCTGGCTGGCCCTCATGGCTATGTGCTCATGGTCTACCTACCACATGGTACCTTCCCCTCCTCCTCCTCCTCCTCCTCCTCCTCCTCCTCCTCCTCCTCCTCACTCTCCTCCTTCTCCTCCTCCTCTTTTAACTCATGGTCTCTGCTTTGGACCTAAAGTCCAGAGAATGAAAATCCTTTCTACTTTTCTTCTGCTCAGCTAAGGAGCAAGGTTTGCACAACAAAAGCTGGCATGTATGAAGATTCACTTGTCTTGAGGAAACTAGACCTTGAGATATAGAATTTAGCATAGCAACAGGCCATATACCTCAACAATGATCACTACAGGAAAGACAAGTAAGAAAAACAAAAAACAAGTTCAAGGTCAGAGACACCATAGTATCAAGAAACAAATAATTCAGACATACCGAAGTTCTCTCCCTTTCTCTCTCTCCCTCTCCCTCCATTTCCTTCTCCCTCT
>JADRCC010226454.1:0-10815 GCA_019843855.1 Hylomyscus alleni
TGTGTGTGTGTGTGTGTGTGTGTGTGTGTGTGTGTGTGTGTGTGTGTAGGGGGGGTGAAGCTGACAGAAAAAACATACTAAGTGCCAGTGTCATATTAAAATTAAAAAATTCTAGTTTGTAACCAAGGAGACTTAGTTGACAGAAAAGTCACAGTATCAGGGCTCCTGTGGCATCAGAGCCTCCAGACCCATTACAGATTTTTAATACTTAACTGATTTTTAATCATCATTTTAAAATTCAATGCCTGAGCCATGAAATTAATTCTGGAAGTAGCAAGGAACATCCCAGGAGCCCGGGCAGAAACATAACTCTTAACATGATCAATTTCTTTAAGCGCAACTGTCACCCGATAAAAATGCCAAGGCAACCGGTTACAAGACATTATCTTCTGAGGAAGAGGCACCTTGGGGCTCCAGTTCCATTTCAGAAGGCTTCGTGGAGCATGCACAACTTTGGGGGCTGTCAATAACACTTTAGTGTCTTAGCTGGAAAGCCCTTCAACCCTTCAGATAAGCTTTTGTTGTTAATCTCTCTCTGGTTGAAAGACAGGTTGTAAGGCAGAGTAAACAGTTGGGGGTGTGTAAGTTTAGACTTCGAAATGAAGCCCCTGTTTCCCCCCATGACAGCTGTATATGTTGCCACCACTAATTGCTTTCTCTTGACCCTGACGGCTGGGTTAGTTTACATAAAGGCTGCTGTCCAGGGATACCAGGTTTGAGATTTATGTACGGTGCAGAGCCTTTTATCACAGCAGTTTATGTGTTTTAACAATGAAGAGTGCCGAGGCAGAGCTGTCCATAATATCAAAGCTGAACCTCTTGGACATATCCATTGCTTGTTGCTGTCATGGCCAAGTCTTAACTTCCCACAGAGGCCAGCGTGTGCGGACATTCCACCGGGGTCTACCCGTTCTCTTGCTTCTATTTTGCCGTTCCCTTCTCCAGGACTCTTTGTCCTCTCTTTCTTGGTTTGACCCTGATGTTTTGTTGCATATATGCGATGACTAGAGTCCAGCTTAAGTACTTTATGTATTCTCAGCTGCACATGAGCACTTGGAAATATATAGGACCAAGGAAAGTGTGACTGGCATTTCATTCAGGAATTAGCGGAGCTGCGGCGCATCGTGCCTGTGTGTTTCTTACAACACTGTTGCATACTTTATCTTAAACTTCATCCCAGAATACAAACTTAAAATAAATATCAAGGCAAGCTGATAACAGAAAATTGCTATGAACGGAAGCTCAGCAGGGTGGGAGAGAGCTTAGCTGGTAAAGTGCTTTGCTGTGTAGGTGTGGGGACCCGAGTTCAGATTCTCCACAGCCACATAGAAGCCAACATGGTGATATTGTAACACCAGTGCTGTGGAAGAAGTGGAAACAAGTGTATCCCTTGGGGGTTTACTGGTCAACCAGCCTAGCTGAAATGGTGAGCTCTAGGTGTTGTGGGGCCTTGTGGCAAATAAAGTCTATGTTGAGCTTTGGCCTTCACTCTCCCTCTGTCTCTTTGTCTCTTTCTCACACACACAAACACACACACACACACACACACAGAGAGAGAAAGAGAGAGAGAGAGAGACAGAGAGAGACAGAGAGAGACAGAGAGAGACAGAGAGAGACAGAGAGAGAAAGAAGGCTAAGAAATTCAACCAAATTAATACAGCAAGTTGGTTCCAGTTTTATCAGAAATTCAGATTCCAAAGGGAAGTGGGGACAGTGCTCTGGTCTATACTGAGCTGTCCTACCTTCCACCCAACAGTGCACTAGGAGTTTCTGATAAAGACTCCTTCCCTGAAGAAGATCACAGAAGGGGGTGAGAGGAGCCGTTATAGCTCCTCAATGAGACTCCATCCTCTGCTCATATTCTGCTCGGCACTAGATAGCAGGTGGAGCAGGAGAACAGGCTGAGAGGAAAATCAAAATGCTGATAGCAAGGAAGATACTCAGTTCTCACCCCAGGGGAGCTCAGAAAAATGGATAATTGACCCTGTTTCAAAGGAACATGCTGTGCATAACCACTGTATGGCTTCAGTGAGGACTGTCAGAGATGCCATCCAGAAGTGACGGGGCTTGCTTGATGGCAAGCCACTCCTAATTATTCACGAGGGTAGAAAAATCGTAATAACCTAGCTAAATGGCACCGGCAGATTATCCGAGCCCTCTCTCTTGAGCAAAGATCAATGTTCCTCACACCTATGCATTTCCTCCTTGAATACGCAGTACACTGTTTATTCCTGTGCATTGAAAAGTAGGTCAGAGGGGAGGATTCAATGAGATGGTAAGCGATCTTTATGGAATAGCTGCATGACATTTTCAAACTCTTCAAGTAACCAGCGAGCACACAGCCTGACACCTATCTAGTATGTACCTTCAGCCCCTGTGTGGAGGTCAGAGGTCAATCTCAGACAGGGCTCCACAAAGGTTATGCACCTTGTTTTATAAGGTGGCCTAAGCTCACTGATAAGATCCCTGAAGAACAGAGATGTGCCTTTATCATCCATCTCTCCGTATCAGCTCTCCAAAGCTGGGAAGGCTCAGCTGTCACCACTGGCTTTTTAAATTTGGTTCTAGGGATTGAATTCAGGTTCTCAAAGCTCGAAGAGCAAGCACCTTACCCACGGATCCATCTGCCCAGGGCCTCCCTCTCAATCTCCTCAATTCCTAATTGTCTTCATGGAAGGATGCTACACTTGCTCTATTTGTCCTCACAATGCCAAAAGGCAGTTATTAGAGAAAGACAGGGACAAGGTTTAGCCATGAGCTCATGTCAGACCGTGAACTTCTGATAGGACGACATCTGTATCTGGTTCATCATGATGGTTTTGGTTGCTCCCAGTTATGATGGGAGGAAAGTGGGTATCTCAACTTCATTTCCACCTTCATCACCAAATTACATTATTATGCTATCTATTTGCTATATAATATGAAGAATTCCCCCTGCTAATCTTGGAATCCAAGCATTCTCATACAAAAAAAGGGATTGATGGCACAGATGATAAAACAGTTAAAGATTAACCAATAGACCTCCTCCTGAAACTCCCATGGACACTTGAGGGATTTTGTTCTGTTACCAAACTGGTTAGGATCCATACTCCCTGATCTGTCCATACAATGACCTTCCACTACAGTATTATTAGCTATTTGCAACCCCAAAGTAAAAAGAAATACTTGTTTCTGGTGGGGAGGAAAAAAATGTAGTATATTTGAAACTGAAGGATGCCTTTTATCCTACAGTTTAGACATCAAAGCCTTACTCTAGACATACCTCCCCAGATCCCTAAGCCACATTGCTAAGCATATAACTCTTTTGGGGTGGGGAAAGAATTGAACTGCGCATCAGGACACCTTCAAGAGCTTATTCAAAAATGGATATGAGATTCTCCAAATCAGAGCACTTAAAAAAAAAAAAAAAAAACAGGTGGGGGCAGTTTTCTTCTGACCTTGGAAGCTAGTAAGGACGATGTTATTTTAATTTGCATTCCGATTTTAACAGCACAGTCACACAGCACCGGTGGGACCGGTGGGCCCGGCGCTCCCTTTCCACTGAAGATTGCTCGTCATTTCATTATGGCTCATTATGTTGATAACTGCCAGGCAGCATTAGAAGTGAGGGCTTTGAGTAATAGAACTGAAATGGTGATTTTAAAACAATACACTTTCCAGAGGAAATACAGCAGCACGCTAAATTCAATTACAGAAGAGGAATGAATGCAGAGACAAAGTCAGTATCATCCCTCTCTTGGAGCTTGGCCACTTTGTCTGCCTGCTGCCCTCCACCTGCAGAAAGCGTTCTCAACTCAGGACCTTTTTAGCCTAGATCTGGGTACATTTGTGCTTATTATTAGCTTTAAACTTTTCCAGTGTGGGCTGCCCTAAAAGCTGCGATTGGGGGGGGGGAGTGAGATATTAAGCTACTAAGCGTCAATCAATCGCTCTCCTTTGTTTGGAACAGCTGATGGAGTTACTCAAGGCCATTTACTCAGATCAGAGACAGACACAGATGCACAGAGACCCTTCAAGTTGGCAATGGGAAGTTATCATCTCTCATCTGCTGAGAGTCTTTGATCTTGAGCACTGATACGTTTTGCCCAACAAGTGAAACAGAGCAGAAAAGCAGGGATTTATTATTTCAGTTGAAGATGATAGAGACCCTCTCTATGAACAGGGCTAAGCAAAGGAGCAGAATAACAGTTGTGAGTTTAGATTTTTTTTTTAAGATATACAAAGTTAATGACTTCCTTCATGAGTTATGTTGCTTACATATTTTGAAATGTATCAGAAATTGCAACAGTTTCCTTAAACACAATATTGGTTGGCTCAGCCTCCTCACTGAACACAGGACGAAGGTCATAAAGGACCTCCTGTTCTTTCGAGGGAGACTTCCTGACCTTGAAGAAAGCCAGACAGCATTTTAGAAGGGAAAGGGAAATTTGAGGGGAAAGGGGTCTAGGTAGCTTCATTGTTACAGAATGAATATTATTATTATTATTATTATTATTATTATTACTACTACTATTATTACTATTATTATTCCACACCACAGCAGGGGGTGGGTGGGAGGGAATGGGAGCTTTTGTCAGGCTATAATCCCAGGATCAAGAAAGAGTTCAAGGTCATCCTCAGTCAATAGAGAGAGTTAAAGGATAGCCTGGGCTACTTTACACCCTCTCCTGGGCTACTTGACACCCTATCCTAGGCTACCTGACACCCTCTCCTGGGCTGCTTGACACTCTATCCTGGGCTACCTGACACCCTCTCTCAAAAAAATAAATTAAAAAAAAATCTATAAATAAATAGATAAACAAACAAACAAACAAACCCATCTGGTTTGGAACAAAAAGTGATGAACTCAGATTCCATTCTCAGCTTCACTGTTTTCTTCTCTGTCTCTCTTTGTCTATAGGCAACATGGCCTGAAAACTACAGTGCTTTTCTCCTCTGATCAAGTTCTGGTGCGGGAATGTGGGAGATGCATTTACATTTCTGCTCTCTGACATCAATCCATAGGGAGTCTGAAAGAACCACAAAAAACCAAACCAAAAACATGCACAGTGAGGGAACTTGGTTATATGACCTCCAACTGGGTTGGGTTATTTTTCAGAAGGAGACAAATGAACTATTTGATTTTCATTAAGAGCAAATGTTCTGGGTCCTTGAAATATCCTTCTAGAGTTTCCACTAGCACAAAGTTACAGGCATGAAAGAGCATCCCTGAGCTCCTGCCCTTCAGACAGAGAACCTATGCCTCCTGGATAGCTGGTTCACCCACCAGTCACATGGTCACCTGCAAAATTGTCAGAAATGCAGAATCTCGGGCCTGGCCTTGGTCCGACTAACCCAGAAGTGGCTTTCATGTGGCTTCTTCCATAGTGATGAGAAGTGTAACACTGCTCTGACTGGGTCTGGTGACACCCACCTATGATCTTGAATTATCATAGCTGGGAGGATGAAGTAGGTGGATCAGGAGACTGAGGCTAGCCCACATAATTTAACAAGATTCCCATCTCTAATTAAATTAAAAAGAGCTGGATGTCTGGTTTAACAGTAGAGCTCTTGCTTAGCATATGCAAGGCCTGGGGTTCAATCCCCAGAAGTAGAAAAAAGGAATAACAACAACGACAATAATAATAAAAAATACTAGTATCAATATTTAGCATTAGGTTTCTTCCTTCTTTTGAACAGGGATGAACTACTTCTCTTTTAAATACTCAGACTGAAACATCTCAGTCTGCCTGAATCACATGCACTCATGTTAAACTAACCAATGGTTCCCTCAAAAGTCCTCCAAACTTTAATTTATCCAAGAGCGTGGACTGTGTGAACTTTTAGGTGTCTCCTTCGAAATTAGCTGGTGCAACTTGTATTTACCTGGTCTAATTGTTCCCCAAGTGAACAAAAATCTGATTTTACAAGCCAATGGAGCAGAGTCTCACTTTGGCCAGAAGAATGAGTCTTGGAGAGTGTGTTTTATTTCTTCATTAGTGTGCCGTCACAGTGAGCGATCACTAAATGCAGGCCTGCATAAGAATGCTTGGGTTAAAGACAGCATAATGAACAAAGAAGGTGCCTGATTATCTTGGCTGTCAGCACAAGGGAATTGGGTTTGTCACCTGGCTTAACCAACTGGGAAGAACTGATTAGCGGCTGGAATCCGTTTGAAAGGATCCCCTGATGTTTATGTTCCCTTCCATGGCCACATCTTGTCAAAAGAAGCCGATAAAGTCAGGAATGGGGAGGATTTGTCTGTGGGATATTGGAACAAGAGGTTCTTTGAGAAACTCCCACTGTTTCCTCTGCTGGACCATCTACTCAAGCACATGGTAGAATGGGACTTTCTGCAAAGTTAGAAACATCTATGCCCCTGCTAGGAATCTAGCTAGCAGTGTCTCTGCAGCAACCTCATGGGGGCTATTCAGGGCTGGAAATGCAGAGATTGCAAATGAGCAACTGAGTGTAAAACTCAAGGCTACATGTGCCTACAGCTACACGTGCCTATTGGCTGTAGTCTATAGTCAACAAAGAGGGAGAATGCTTCAGACACAGATTCTAATCCTGCTATCTCATCTAATAATACAGGTCCCTGAGTGTCCCCCTCTCTGGAAGGCTTCCAAGCTTTACATATTAGTCAAGTGAAGAAGTAGAGGTGTGATATTCATCTTAACTGTACGAGAGATTAAAGTCAGATTTTTGAGTTCTACCTCAGTGATCCTGGGGTGCTATGTGGCCACTGAATAACTGAATTGTGTCGTCAGTTAGGACAATCATCACAAGCTAGCATAGAGTCAGTAAAGTGGTGTTCCCTCCCTGAGAGGTGGTTTGGCCAAGGAAGTGATCAACTAGAGATAAAAGAGAGACAAACACTTCTCAGATTCCTACCATGTGTCAGTCAGGCCTTCACAAATATTTTCTTAATTATTATTATTAAAAAAAAAAAAAACAGCCATAAGAATAGAGAGTGAGAATCCCTTTCACAGATAAGGAAATTGGGGCCTGAAGACATAAAACCCTCTTTGTCACTAACCCAACTTGGGTAGTGCTAGGAGCTCTGGCTGGATGGGGGAAGTCGGTGAGTCTGTCATCAGAGCTATTTTGTCTTCAGAGAAGCCCTGGGGAGCAAGCCAGCAGGATATAGTGATGGTCAGCCCAATAGCTGGAGCCACAAGACCTCAGAGGGAAGAGTAGAGGCAATTTAAAGAACTGGGAAGAATCCCTGCTGTTCTTTATTGACCTTTATTCACAATTCAAAAAACTCACAACTCTTGCTCTTTAATCTTGTGGAACACAATCTAGGGGCAGGGGAAGGGGGTGGAAAGAGGAGGAAAGGACAAGACAGAAAAGTCATATCAAATTTAAAAAATTTTTGGTTTCAGTTCATGAGGTTAAAAAAAAATCAGTACTTTTTTTTGGTTTTCATTTGCATCTTTGGGATATATCTTATGATTTACTTCTGCAACAATATAAGATCTCACATAGCTATGGTACAAATGGCAAAGAGCCCAGCCCAGCACACATATGACAATCTCTGGGACAGTCACTATGTTGGCACAGAGCCTAAGAGAATATGCACGACAACAAATCAGAATTAGGAGAATAAAAAACCTGCAAGCCGTTCAATGTTAAGTTTCCTGACATTCACTGTAGTCAAACCTTACCCAGAAGGAAGGAAAGAGTCTCTGTGTGAGTAGGTGGGTTACCTCAAACAAATAAAGGACCATTAATTATGTAAACATCAGCCGGAAATACTTCCTCTTAAGCCTGCTCTTGTACCCTGAGTCCCACTCTGGAACTGTTGTTAGGTAGTGCCTTCAGACAGAGGCAGGTTGTTCATTCTTAAATCACCAAGTTCAATACAGAAGAAAAAATACTGAAAAAAAAAACTTAGGACTTTTTTTTTTTTTTGAGACAAAGTTTCTCTGTGTAGCCCTAGCTGTACTAAAAACTCACTCTGAACACCAGGCTGGCCTTGAACTATCTGACTCTGTCTCCCTGGGATTAATGGTGTGTGCCACCACTTTCCAGCTAAAAAAACCTCAAGATACAGGTTTTAAAAAGCAGGAAGGGAACCGAGAGACCATGCAGAAATAGAACTTAATCTGGGGATGGTTACTGGGGGGAGGGTAGTTAAGAGATCTTTACTGCTATGAATGCGCGTAAAGCTAGATTAGATCCCTTTGCACTCCAAGTTTAATGCTTGATCTGGGACACCAGGCAAGAGAATTGCCCAGGAAATATATACTTGAGTATTCAGATAGTGCAGTTCTATCCCTGTGCTGGCCAGGGGCATCTAAGAGCTAGCCATTCCTGAGTTTATAAAACCAGCAAAACCTACAATACATGTCACTACAGTGTGAGCGTGTGATCAAGTTTATCATCCAAAGTATAGTGATCAGCTACATATAGTGTTTACATCACCTACCCAAAGTGCCTGGTACCTAACCTCTATCTAGTGTTACATCACAGTACAGTATTTATATCATCCCAGTAGGTTACCACCACAGTAGATTCTCTTGTCATAAAAGCCAACCCAGAGAGGATGGCAATTCCAGCACAAGTCTAGGATGGCCCTGAATGAAGCCTCCCTCTCTTTCCTCCCAGTGAGGGTGGGTAGTTCTGGATTACGCTACAGAATAAGCTGCCTGCAGCCTCAACTGCTCAAAGAACCAGGAATGGCTTCTATGTTCAGTGATGCTGGGCCTAGGCTGGTCCATCTGGAATTTATAGATATTTCAAGATCAAAATTATAATAGTAATAATAATAGCAAAATCTAAAATAAGTCAAGTAGGATTGTTGTGCACATTATAGATATACAACCACCATGAGGATATATAATAACTCCAGTCCTCAGAGAGACAGAGAGGAAGTATTCCCAAGCTCCGAATTCCAAAGTGCTCTAGAGCCTGATGCTGTTTGAGCGGGAGTGATATAGTAAGGGGATACTTTGATGTCACATGATAGGCTGCAGTCAAAACAGAGGCACACTGTAAGTACTGTGCGAACTTGCCATCAAGCTATGAGGCATAAATGAGAATCAGGCTTACAGCTGGGTCTCACTTCAAATATTTGTGTATACGCAAATATTGCAAAAATCCCCTCTATCTCAAAATGCAATGCTTTTTCAGAACAAAGATATATAGCAAATGCCATGATTAGTTCTGTTCAACAGATGGGAAAATTAAGGCTTCACAGGCTAAGGAGTCACTTTGCTAGTAAGCCATGGACTGAGAAACAAGCCCTGCACTGGAAGTCCTGTAACTCACATTGCCAGGTTATGCCCTGGAAGACAGTCCTCAACTAGTGCAAAATATGAGGGAAATACCCAGGGCCCATCATTCCTGCCTTGGTCAAGGTCACAGGCACTGTGAGGCCTATGGCAATACCTCGGGAACATTGTCCAAAGAAAATGTGAGATTTTCCTATCCAGAGTCACAGCAGGCTTGCCAACCCCATCTATTCATTCTCCCAGCATTTATTAAGTGCCTAATATGAATTAGGCATTTATTAGGGTCCTAGCCTAAGTGTTAGGAACACCAAACTCTGATGGAAGAAGCAAGAGCTATAATGAAAGCCAAAGCAATGACCTCAGAGTACTCTATGATGTTTCTTCTGGGACCGAAACACTCCCAAATCCTGCCCTCTACCTGGTTCTTCTCCTGTGCCTGTCAAATTACCCCCCGGCCCTTGATGCGATGGTAAAGCCATTTATAAATTCCATTCTCGGCTGTAATTACACTGTCAAACAACCTGAACACTCAATTTCTGCTCCACAAAGTAGTCGGTTGGCAGCTGTGCATTTTGAAGGCAACCAGAAACAGTGGAAAAAGAGCCTTTCTTTTCATAAGCATTTCGCTTGCTATGATAGAAGGGGATGCCTGCTTGATATCTAATTTGCCCCCTGCAAGGTTATCCTGGGAGAAGTCCTGGCAGCACCCTGCTAGGTGGTAATGAAAGCTGCTGGCATCGCAAAAGACAGGAGACAAGCAAACCACTTACGGGTGCAGGGCATTGAGGCGGCATCGTTGTCAGCTCTGAAAAAGCCTCCGTCACAGGTACAGGACGTGGCTCCTTCCCAGACAGAGTAGCTGTGCGGTGGACACTTGGCACAGGTGGCATCCGTGGAAAGAGCTTTGTAATATCCAATTTTGCAAGCTGCAGGGAAGGAGAAAAAGGAAAGCACACATGAACCACTGTAAGAACAACGGAACAAAATTTCCTTGATGGCAGAAGTCGGGGTGGGGTGACGGTATGCAGTGATCACTGGCTTGAAAGGTAGGTTAAATCAACCCAAGGCATGGACTGATAGGTCTTAATGTAATGCAGGCAAACTCTCTATGTAGATGAGGGTGGCCTTAAATTTCTCATACTTCTGCCTCCTGCCTCTATCTCCTGGAGTGCTGGGAACACAAGCACGTGCCACCATGTCCGGTTTAGGTAGAGATCAAACCCAGAGCTTTCTGCCTGCTGGGCAAGCATTCTGCCAACTCAGCCACAGACCCAGCATTATAGCTTCTCTTCAAGGCTCACTGATAAATCTGTTTATGTATCAAAGAGCCTCCAAAGGACACTGCATTAAAACTCAAGTAGAGTACAATCAACGTTTACTGGAATATCTCAGGGTTAGAGAGACACTATCCTGATCCATTTTTACTGGATCCCCTTTCCAAAACACCGCTACCATCCAAAGCCTGTAAAAGGAAGAATTCCAGCTTCCATCAGATAATTTCAACTTGTTACATGTCAGTTTTGACCTCCAAGTCTTCTGTCCTCCTCCCCCCAGACTTAGACATACAACCACTTACTTTTGAATCTGGGGGGGGGGG
>JADRCC010226466.1:0-19276 GCA_019843855.1 Hylomyscus alleni
ACACACACACACACACACACACACACACACCCTAAAAATTTAAAAATCACTGTCATTTTTAAGATTTCAAATTTCAAATTTCTTAAACTTTCTAATAAATTTCATGTCAGATATCCCTTTGCTATTGGAAAATATTGTTGTAATGTAGTTCTTTCATATTCTTCTATATTAAATTAGGGACCTGGCTGATTTCATATTAAGCTTTTGAATAAATTTTATTCTATTGCTAATTCTCTTTTATTAACCAGAATTATAAAGATTCATGAGAAGCATGACAATATAAAGTCAGGGTGAAGACAGCACAGAGGAGATGCTGATGTTTGGTCCACACAACGTCGATACACAAAGCACTCATGCTTACCTTGAAGCTCAAACTCACTAGGGAAAACATGACTCACCTGCCTGAGCTGAAGGCTGAGCTGAAGGTACGTGGGATTTCCTGTGTGTGTGATTTGAAGGCATCAGTGATGCTATGAGAAGTAAGAACTGTTTGCTGAGGTGCTAATTCACACAAAGGGTCTATCAGAGGGTAGAAAGCAGCCAACCACTGTATCTTATAGGACACACAGGACCAGAGGGTTGCCACTGGCCCAGTAGAAAGGACAGAAAGCAACCTTGCACCACCTTGCATAGACAAGAATGGGCCAGCTAACCTGCAAGGAAGAAGAGGAAAATGGAGGTGAGCTTTTAGCAAAAGCATCATCCATCTTCCCTGGTGCAAGCTCTGGGATTTCCCAGAGCTCTGAGACCCTGTTCTCTCCTGAGGTTCTCTAGGTTTTCTGTTTACACTTGCCACACTTTTTCTTGATACCAGTAGCTTCTCCGCAGAGCAAATCACTACATGAATGCCTTTTAATCTCAGATCCGTAGAAACAACAAAAGCAGCAATCACTACCTCATGGTGACCTGGTTCATTCTCTCCCTTTACAATGTGAAGCCTTTTTGCCCAAATCATACAAGGGGCTGTATAACCTTTGTCCTTACAGCATTGAGGAGCATAGAAACAGGATCCTTAGATTCAGTCTGATACATTTCAGCACAGTAGTGATTACTGTGTATCCTTTCCAAGGAATTGAAAATCCAACCTGACAATGTCTTTTCTTTTTCTTTTTCTTTTTTTTTGGTTTTTCGAGACAGGGTTTCTCTGTGTAGCCTTGACTGTCCTGGAACTCACTCTGTGGACCAGATTGGCCTGGAACTCAAAAATCTTCCTGCCTCTGCCTCCCAAGTGTTGGGATTAAAGGCGTGCACCACCACCGCCCGGCGACAATGTCTTTTCTTAAGTTTTTCCACCAAGGACATGAGAAAAAGCCACTGTGTTCCTGTGTTTTCTGTTTGTTTTTGGTACTGAAGATTGACTGTAGAGCTGAACACCGGCGATACACCTTAGCATAGCCAATTCTACAATGATATCACCACCTCAAAACAATTTCACTTTACATAGTTCCATTTTTCAGTTGAATTTCTACTTAGTAACAGACTCTGTAGCAGGAAAGGCGTGGCCACCTCTATGTAAACTCTGGGGGCTGCACAGCAGCAAAAGCATCTCCTGCAGGAGGACCTAATTGAGGACTGCCTGAGAGGCCAAGGATTGCTGGAATAGACAATGACAACTAGTCAGGAACGGATGTTTAGAAGAGATGCTTTCTTGGGACCAATGGTGCACAGGCAGAGGGTATTAAAGGAGCTTGCAGCAGCTTTCAGAGGAGTTTGCTGCTGTGTTTCTCACCTGCTCCTGGAGTCTGTATCCTTAACTGCACCACTTCATTCCCAACCCCCAAAGGTTGGCAAGGTCAGGTGGCAAGTAGTCCAGGGCACAGGCAACAAGATTCATAGTTTTTGTTTGTTTTTTTAATTTTAAAGTCATAAGACCCATACACAAGTATCATTTGGGAGATTGTATTTTGTACTACTATCACACACCTCCTTGTGACAGTCTATGTACTTTAAGAAGTACCCGTGTATGTCAGGCTACAGGTATTTGTAGAGCACTTGCAGAGTTAGTACATTTAAGGCCTAGCATTCAAACAACGAATTTATATAACCTCAAAGCAAAAGTTTTCCCCTATCTCTAAGGATGACTAGTGGCTTGCAATCCTGAGCAGTTGCTCTCAGACTCAGCCCAAGGGTTTTCTGATCCTCCGATTTAGTGCTGGGCCACCATGACATCATCACAACTTCCCTGTTTCCCCCAGCTCTATTAAGCTAAATGTGTATGGAAAAACAAGTATTAAGGAAAGAGCCTCCTTAGACATGAGATGTTTAAAAGCATTGGAAAAAGCATCTGGAAAAGCATTGGCTGCACTAAACGCAGAGCCAATGAGGTGTTAGCTTCAGAGACCTTCATCCTCCAAAGCACACAGATCCCAGTAAACCACATTTGGTTTTTAAAGCCCTAGGTGCAAGAAAGAGAAAAATCAATAAAGTACATGTTGCTTCAGTGCACTCACAATATTCAGAAAAGGCTCCGAATAGCTGGAGCAACATCTGGGCAATGTGCTGGGGATGTCCTCAGGCTAAAGCCCACAGTGAAATCCCATGTAGAAAGCACTGAGTTTTAGCGATCAGGTTTGCTTCCCCTTGGGGTTTGGGATATGGCTTAGAGACATAGTTTCTGTATTGGCTCAGATTGTTAACTGTGGGTGAAGGAGCCCATAATTTTCACAGTTGGAAGGGTAAGCTGCAGAGATCAGTGTGGAGGTCCAAGCCAGGGCTGTTGGTGTTTTGAGTTATAACTTCTTGTTGTATGACAGTGGTTCTCAACTTTCCTAATACTGCTACTCTTTGATACAGTTCACCCATTTAATACATGCCACCACATGTGATGACCCCCCCAATCATAAAATTATTTTTGTTGCTACTTCATAACTGTAATTTTGCTACTTTTACACATCATAATGTAAATATATGTGCTTCTTGATGATCTTAGATGACCTCTGTCAAAGGGTTATTTGTCCCTAAAGGGGTTACAAACTGCAGATTGATAACCATTGTTGTAGGAGGATGTCTTACAGTTTATAGGATACTAACTAAGTCATGTTCCTGGCTTCTATGCACAGGATACAAGCAGCAAATTACATCTAGATGCTGATATAAGTAGATATATATTTGTGTATGCAGGTGTTACATGTGTGTGTGTGTATGCATGTGTGTGTGTGTGTGCATTGTGCTATTATTGTAACAAATGCCCAAGATGAATTAAATTAGAAAGAGGAAAGGTTTATTCAGGCTCATAATTTTGGAGGTTTCAACTTAGGACCAATTGGTTGTGTTCTGGGGGCCTATGGAAAGGCACCATATCATGGCACAGCCGAAATGCATTGAGGAAGAGAACTGTTCACTGTATAGTTGAGGGAGATAGAGATAGTGATATCTATCTATCTATCTCTCTCTCTCTCTCTCTCTCTATATATATATATATATATATATATATATATATATATATATATAGGTAGAGAGAGAAAGAGACTCCATCAAGGTCAGGACCCCAATATCTTAACTTCCTCTCACTAGTTCCTGACTCTTAACGTTCTATTACCTCCCAATAGCAATGTCTGGGGATTAAGTCTTTGCCTCATAGGCCCTGGTGTTGCCGCTCATGGCTTCATAAAAGCAACATAAATAAGTAGGTCCTCTAAGATAGGAGCTAAAATCTCTGTAATCCATTATAATTTCTATATATCTAATAAATATTACCTTATTAATACCTAATCTCAATACCTCATATCAATACCTTATCCCAAGGACAGGTCAAAACATTGACCAGGAGACATCCATCTATTCAGCCACACATCCTTTAATTAATAATCTCTTCTCAAGACAAAGAGCCAAGCAGGTAAGGCAAAACCCCTCCCACGAGTCCATCAGCAACCAGGCCCAATCAGCAAGTCCTCTAGAGTTTGTGGAGGTGGGACTTCCAGCAGAAGATGCATCCCATGCTTTCAGTTTCGACTTAGCCTGCCAGCTAGTATTCAGGCAGAGAGGGGAGGAAGCCACACCCTGGGGGGTATGTAATGTCCACACTATTGAAACATGATATAAATGTATACATTAATCATATTATTATATTATATATTATTCATGTTATATTTATTATTCATTTTCTAACTCTGTCTCAATATGGTCTGGTGGTGATAACTCCTTAGCCTCACTAGAACTCTGGGTCTGAGTTCTAGCAATTTTCCATGCCTGGAGATATGGCCCCTTGAAGAAATGGCTTCCTCCTGAACCAGAGCAGGAGAGAGGAAAACAAACAACACCTTCTTATATAAGAGAGTAAAGGAAGACTCAAAAAGAGGCGGGTCACATGAGAAAGGGGTTTGCTAGAAGGTGCACCTCCTTCCAAATATGATGAGGCAGCACATTTAGAAAATTTGGGCAACAAAATTAATTGTAAGTTAAAGATACACAGCCTAAGGCTGTAGCTATAGAGCATGTGTGAACCCTGGATCCAGTCCTCAGTATGGCAATGGTTCTTGAAGACTACATGGCCAATACTAAAGAAATAAATGAATAAATAGATGAAGAAGAGATCTTTAGTACTCAATTAGTAAACTTAATAATGAAGGTAGATGCAATGAGTTCATTACTGAAGATCACACTGGAAAGGTAGCCCATTCCTGCCAGGGGAAAGCTTGTCTCCAGGGATGCTATGACCCAGGAGTCAGGTGAGACCACCATTTTCTCTCCAGTGACAGTCAGGAACCTCAGGCCCCAGAAGCGTCATCCATCATGATCAAATAGGCTCCATCCCAGGGATTCAGGGATGGTTCAATATATGGAAATCCATCAATGTAATCCACTACATAAACAAACTCAAAGAAAAAAAAAACATATGATCATTTCATTAGATGCTGAGAAAGCATTTGACAAAATCCAATACCCCTTCATGATAAAAGTCTTGGAAAGATCAGGAATTAAGGCCCATATCTAAACATAGTAAAAGCAATATACAGCAAACCAGTAGCCAACATCAAACTAAATGGAGAGAAACTTGAAGCAATCAAACTAAAATCAGGGACTAGACAAGGCTGCCCACTCTCTTCCTACCTATTCAATATTGTACTTGAAGTCCTAGCCAGAGCAATTAGAAAACAAAAGTAGATCAAAGGGATACTAATTGGAAAGGAAGAAGTCAAATTATCATTATGTGCTGATGATATGATAGTATACTTAAGTGACCCCAAAAATTCCTCCAGAGAACTCCTAAACCTGATAAACAACTTCAGCAAAGTAGCTAGATATAAAATTAACTCAAGCAAATCAGTGGTCTTCCTCTACTCAAAGGATAAACAGGCTGACAAAGAAATTAGGGAAACAACACCCTTCACAATAGTCACAAATAATATAAGATACCTTGGTGTGACTCTAACTAAGCAAGTGAAAGATGCGTAGTGTTTGACAAGAACTTCAAGTCTCTGAAGAAAGAAATCGAAGAAGATGTCACAAGATGGAAAGATCTCCCATGCTCATGGATCGGCAGGATTAATATAGTAAAAATGGCCATCTTGCCAAAAGCAATCTACAGATTCGATGCAATCTCCATCAAAATTTCAACTCAATTCTTCATAGAGTTAGAAAGAGCAATTTCCAAATTCATCTGGAATAACAAAAAAACGAGGATAGCAAAAACTATTCTCAACAATAAAAGAACCTCTGGTGAAATCACCATCCCTGACCTCAAGCTGTACTACAGAGAAATTGTGATTAAAACCTGCATGGTATTGGTATTGTGACTGGCAAGTAGATCAATGGAATAGAACTGAAGACCCAGAAATGAACCCACACACCTATGGTCACTTGATCTTTGACAAGGAGCTAAAACCATCCAGTGGAAAAAAGACAGCATTTTCAACAAATGGTGCTGGCTCAACTGGTGGTCAGCATGTAGAAGAAAGCAAATCAATCCATTCTTATCTCCTTGTACAAAGCTCAAGTCTAAGTAGATCAAAGACCTTATTAAAAAATGGGGTACAGAGCTAAACAAAGAATTCTCAACTGAGGAATACCAAATGGCTGAGAAGCACCTAAAGAAATGTTCAACATCCTTAGTCATCAGGGAAATGCAAATCAAAACAACCATAAGATTCCACCTCACACCACTCAGAATGACTAAGATCAAAAACTCAGGTGACATCAGATGCTAGCAAGGTTGTAGAGAAAGAGGAACACTCCTTCATTGCTGGTAGGATTGCAAGCTGGTACAACCACTCTGGAAATCAGTTTGGCGGTTCCTCAGAAAATTGGACATAGTACTACCTGAGGACCCAGCAATACCACTCCTGGGCATATACCCAGAAGATGCTCCAACATATAATAAGGACACATGCTCCACTATGTTCATAGCAACCTTATTTATAATAGCCAGAAGCTGGAAAGAACCCAGGTGTCCTTTAACAAAGGAATAGATAAAGAAAATGTGGTACATTTACACAATGAAGTACTACTCAGCTATTAAAAATGATGAATTCATGAAGTTCTTAGGCAAATGAATGGAACTAGAAAATATCATCCTGAGTGAGGTAACCCAATTACAAAAGAACACACATGGCATGTACTCACTGATAAATGGATATTATCCCAGAAGCTCAGAATACCCAAGATTTTTGACAATCCACAAACCACATGAAACTCAAGAAGGAAGACCAAGGTGTGGATACTTTGATCCTTCTTAGAAGGGGGATCAAAATACCCATGAAGTATTTGTCAGGAGTTGCCTGACAAAGTGAGGAGCCGAGACTGAAGGAAGGACAGTTCAGAGACTGCCCCACCTGGGGATCCTTCCCATATTCAATCACCAAACCCAGACACTATTGTGGATGCCAGGAAGTGCAGGGAGGCTGATATAGCTGTGTCCTGAGAGACTCTGCTAGTGTCCGACTAATACAGAAGTGGATGCTCACAGCCATCCACTGAACTGAGCACATGGTCCCCAATGAAGGAGCTAGAGAAAGGACCCAAGGAGCTGAAGGGCTTTGTAGCCCCATAGGGGGAACAACAGTATGCACTAACTAGTACCCTCAGAGATCTCAGGGAGTAAACCATCAACCAAACAGTACACATGTTGGACTTATGGTTCCAGATGCATATATAGCAGAGGAAGGTCTAATCGGTCATCAATGGGAGGAGAGGCCCTTGGTCCTGTGAAGGCTCTATGCCCCAGTGTAGGGGAATGTCAAGGCCAGGAAGTTGGAGAAGTTGGGTTTGTGAGCAGATGGAACAGGGTTTTTTTCCCCCCCCCCCAGAGGAGAAACCAGGAAAGGGGAGAACATTTGCAATGTAAATAAAGAAATTATCTAATAAAAAAAAGAAGATCACACAGTCAGGTAATTGTTTGAGGAATGGCTAATCAGTGCATGCTTAATGTAAGGATAACAGTATTCAGATCAAAGTACATTTACATCTTATAGTTCTTGAGATGCTGTGCTGACTAGTTTTATGTCAACTTGACACAATGTGTTCATTGTGGATGGTACAACCCCTGGGCTGGTGTTCCTGGGTTCTATAAGAAAGCAGGCTGAGCGAGCCACCAAGAGCAGTAAGCAGCACCCCTCCATGGTCTCTGCATCAGCTCCGGCCTCCAGGTTCCTGCCTTGATTTCCTTAGATGGTGAACAGTGATGTGGAAGTGTAAGCTAAATAAACCTTTCCTTCCCAACTTGCTTCTTGGTCATGATGTTTTGTGCAGGAATAGAAACCCTGACTAAGACATCAGGGTCACTATCACTGTGACAAAATACCAGGACAAAGTTCTTATAGAACTCAGGACTACCAGTCCAGGGATGGTACCACTGACAATGGGCTAGAGCTTCTCCCCTTGGTTACTAATTGAGAAAATGACTTACATCTGGATCTCATGGAGGCATTTTCTCAAGGCAGGCTCCTTTCTCTGTGATAACTCCATCTTGTGTCAAGTTGACACTCAAAACCAGCCAGTACACCTGACTAGGATAGATGCCAATGTCTTGAGTGAGGAACACACAATTTTCTTCTTGTGCAGAGAGTTTTATTGAATGGTTGAAAAGCAGACATGTAAATTATGGTACACATAGACTGAAGTGAGCATTATATAACCACACTTATTGGCACCAGAGTCTAGTAAAATAAATATGTGTTAACTGAAGGGATGCTATATTCCCACTACTTGTAACATATTGTATCATCATGAGTCATGAATGTGCCATTGTGACACATGACAAAGCAGCTGGCTGTGATTTTCCTTAGTCTAAACAAATTGTTATTTGGTCAGCCGAGGTGTTTTGAATGCTAGGTCTTTAGTTATACATATAAGTTAGTATTTAGATGCTGGAAAAAATTCATTTTTGCTCATAGGATAAGGAAGCCAAGTCTGAATTATCCTGTTATAGTCAGAATGTCTTGATATGAAGTCCCACTACAGTAACTTACAAGGGTTAGCAGCACGAGAACTTTCTACTAGAAACTGTAGCATGCTTATTATATCTTAACAACATTTAGCAGCATTAGTATTTTTAAAACACAGTGTAGACTCATTTAGACCTGTGTTAACCTACACTCCAACAAAAGCCATTTCCCTTTTACAACAGCCTGTGTTCCCCAAAGCTGAGGTGATCTGACTTTTAAACATTTTAAAGTAACAGACCTTGACATTCATGTGCTGGGGAATAGTCTTGTACCATGAGTGGTCAGCCTCTATACTGCTTGCAGTTTTCCCGTATTCTGGGGAGTTCACGGGCTTATACTGCTCCATCCCATAACTTTCTTTTGCCTTCTTCCTGGTCTTGTGTCTGCTCTGCTCTTTTCTTTTTGAATTTGTATCCTAGGTATTTAGACACTCAGTATTATTTGCACACCTTCTCTAAGGACCCCAGGATCTTTTGGTTTTTCACTTTCAATGGGCTCAGTGTGTGACTAGTGAAACAAGACCCTCACCCAACTCCTTCAGCCATTAAGATGTCACGTTAGTGTCTAAGATTCACTGCTTGCAGAAGCATTCGAACACAGAGACACATTTGTTTTTTTCCAGGGGCCATGACAAAAGCCCATGTTGTAATGTCTTTTTAAAAATAAAACAACTCACATTTGTCTGTGAGTTTCTGATGTACAGTTTCTGTTACCAGTAGTACACCATTGTCTGAACATATTCACTGAAAAAAAAGTCCATAAATAATTCCTGACTTTTAAGTTGATGTGTTTCTGAGAAGCATGGGGACATGTCACGTGGTCTTGTCCTTTCATCTGTCTGACCTGTCCCTTTCCCCAGTGCGTTCATTTTGCACACACTAAGTGACTGCATAATCATTCAGCTATCTTAGTTATCCAGTCAACTATGGCAAACTCCATAGTACCCAGACACAGATCTGTACTCTGTAGTTTAAGGTGCTCACTGGAGCTCTTGGAATATGTCAAGTTATAAGCAGTTTCTGTACTTTTAAAGAGCTTTCAAAACAAGAGATTGAACAGGGGCTGGAGAGATTGGTCAGCAGTTTAGAGAACTGACTGCTCTTCCAGAGGTCCTGAGTTCAATCCCCAGCAACCAAGTGATGGCTCACAACCATCTGTGATGGGATCCGATACCCTCTTCTGGTGTGTCTGGAGATGGCTAGAGTGCATTCATATACATAAAATAAATAAATCTTTTTTAAAAAAGAGAGATTGAACAGACCACTCTAAGTTATTATTTCCAGAACAGATTAAAAGGAAAGTAAAAAAAGATACACTAAGGACACTAAATAGAATAATCAGAGGAGGATGACAATGAGGGCTACCATGTGCCAGGCATTGTTCCAAGGACCTCAGATGCATTTGGTCATTTAGCACTGATAATGCTGTGGAGGACACAGTCATCTTCTTCTCCATTACAGATAAAGTCTGGGCTAGAAGAAGGGACATGTTCACAGCAAAGCTGCAGGCAATTCTTAAAACCTGGGATAAACATAGGCAACCGACTCCAGGGAGTAGGTTCTCACCCACTCTTCTGAGTTATGCCATGTGGTTACCAGAAAAAATATGGCCTTTTTATGGGTATGATTCTATTTTTAGATGGAAGGAATTTCAGAGAAAAAGGAACGTTGTTACCTAATCTAAGCAAGACCTTGAAGTCCAAAGTTAATAAAGTGTTATTGTCTTTTTGGATGTGACATGAATTTGCAATGAGTTGACAGAGACCTCCACAGTCCTGGACATTCTAGCAAGGTCTTTAGGTCAATTCACTGCTTCCGAATCAGAATCTAGAAGCCTTCAATCCAGCTAAGGTTAAGTTCAAAAGTCAAAGAAAGCTACATTTGGGGGTTTCTACTGTAAAGAGAGTGAAAGGGCTCTGGCAAGCCACCTCATTGTCCTATTATGGTGTTTGGAAGACAGCAAGAAGCATTGAGCCATTCATTCTTAAAATGCTTCTCTCCGGGGGGAGGACAAAGCCATACATACATATTCTATCCATATGGTATGTGTATGTGCTTATGTGCTTGTGTGGAGATGTGTGCATGCATGCATGTGTGTGTGTGTGTGATGAAGGCCTTGGGTATTGTTCCCTAGAAGCCATCCACCTTGTCTTTTAGACAGAGTTGCCATTGGACCTGAGTTTGCTGATTATAGTAGGCTGGCTGGTCAGGGAGGCCCAGGGATCCACCTGTTTGCATCTCTAGTGCTGAGATTACAAATGGATGTCCTTACTTCCAGGTTTTTTTACAGGCTTACTGGGCATTGAGCTTAGGCTCTCACACTTATATGACAAGCATATTACTGCCTGGGCTATCTCCCCAGCCCCTCATATGTATATCTTATCAGAAGAAACCCAAAAATTTTGTTCTCTTAGATGAACATCAAATTCTGGGTGATGACTCTTTGTTGTCTACCATGGAACTGCCCTGTATATCCACAGAGAGTTTCTCAGAAAACATTGTGTGAAACACTCTACAGATAATATTTGCATACATTCTCTTATCCCTTAGAATAGACTGTTTAGAAGTATAATTCCTGTACCAATCTCTAGGTGAACATTCTGGAGCTTGGATTCTTATTACATAAATTAGCAGCTTACCTTAGCAAATGCACAAGGCTGACCATCTCTTTAGCATGAGATTGTGAGGATTTTCTGGGTATCACATTGGCCAGAAGAAAACAAAAACATGGCCAGTTTTATGGGGACATGAGGCTTGGTTAGCTTCGTTTAGGATTTATTGATTTTTGCTGAATGTATAATTTGATGTTTTGTGAGCTACTTCTTTTGTGAATTGTGTGCTTGTGAACATCTCTTTCCTGCACTCTTACTGATGTGTACAAAGCTCAGTGTTCTTGGTGACAACAACATGTAAAATATTTTTTACTTATAAATGTTATTGTATGGCTGGCACTCTGTTAAGCCCCTTGCTCTCAGAGACACAGAATGCCTTTTCCCAAGTGGTTTGTGTTTTAAAATACTCTTGTATGAAATCATCACTCCTATTTCTTGAGGCCATTTTTGGAGCAGTCTGTTTTAGAAGCCTGCATTAGTTCATTTTTAGCATTTAACATCTTGAGAGGGGGACTGAGGTGCAGAGCTTGTGTAGGCTGCCCCTGGGTGAGCAGCTTGGTGGTTTTCCTTCATTAACAAGGTGACTGAATCTCACCATGACAGTGTCCTAAACAAAGGCATTACTCTGGACACTACGGTCTTTGGTACAAGTGGTGACCTTACAATTAGGTTCCTCTGTTCCTACGTCTTCCAGGAATCCCAAAGGCCAGAAGGATAAGAATGGGCATGCTGAGGAGACTAAAGCTGTCTTGCAGTGACACTTAGGTGTGTGAAGTGGGCAGGGACTCTCGGACATTTACTCTTCTAAGCATCTGTGAACAAAAACGTAGCACCGTGGTCCTGGAAGGGCTGCAAGACTTATCTTCCCTTGAAGTACCCTGAAATGGAGACACTGGATATAGTTTTATAAATGGCCCACCCTGTTGTTGCAGTTGTGCCAAACTTGCCTAGATGTCTCCTCTCTTACCATCTGATCATGGGACCAGTTCCTTGTCACTACTGTTTCTTCTGTCACCTGTCCTTTATTGTTTCCAAAGTGACCAGTAGGATGGCAATTACTATGCTGAGCTCATGGGCTACTCCCATGACCTAGTCTTCATCTCCACCTGCTCCTTCACTCCACAACATTTCACCTTGTAACGAATATCCTGTTGTCTGAACTCACTTTGACTTCACAGTATCCAGCTAGCAGTCACTATGTTGCTTTGCATGAATAGCAAGTACCCATGCTTCAGGCTTGGGAGGTGGCATTAAACAGAGAACAGTCTTTTCCTCAATGTGGGCTTGGTCCCATTATGATAATGAAAATTCAGGAAGAAGCTCTTCATAGGGCCTATCCTACACACTTGGAGAATGTGCCTGGAAATAAGAAGCCACCTGCTTTCTCTGTGAGCACATGTCCCCTTTGAGGACCAAAGCTGGGATGAGAAACTGTTTGAGTCATTTATGAGGATGGGCATGCTTAGGAATAAATTAGGACACATGTTAAATCTAAATTCCTGGACTCTGTTCCAGATTGCCTCAATAGGGCCAGGCAGGTCCTGAGAGTCTGTGTTTATAATTAAGCAATCAATTGATTTTTGATTAATTAATACTTATATAGGAGGTAATTCTATTGCAACTCTTCTGGCATGGGAAATGATGTCTTGGGGCACAATCTGAAGAGTGATTTGTTTCAGCTTAAATCATCTAAAGATCTCCAAATCCTTCTTCCTACATATCTGGACAGCAGTTTAATAGGACTGTGTTATTTGTAATAACATGTAATAAAGAAGTGTTATTTTAAATGCAAATTAATTATTATAGCAGCTAAGCTCAGTTAAGGAAGCCTAGTTTTTTACAGTGCAGCTGATAAACACAGTCCCAGACAGGCATTTGGCAGCACATGCTTGTGGCTTCTCATGCCTTTCTGCCTTCTATTGTAGCGCATCTCACTCAGCATTTGCTAGGTTGATAGTCTACATCTTCCAGCCTGTGCAAGCACAGGCATGTGTCCTCAGGCTCTTCTCTGCATATCCCTTCCATCTTACTTCTTGGATTACTTTTTTACCTGCACTTTTCTCATAATGAAGGCTACCATGAAACACTCCTGAGACCTGTAGGCCTGTTACAGAAGTGGGAAGGTCGCCTGGGAGTGTGCAGAAATTACTTACAAGGCTCCTGTTTGGACCTATACACATGGCTGGATGAAAAGAATGTTGCTTCTCATTTTGCAAGGCTAATGTGAGACAGGTTGTCTCAGCATCTTAAGTTGCTAGGCTAGTGAACAGATAAGTCCCAGACCCAGGAATTCATGACATTCCACCTCCCACAGACTACAGGAGTCAAAAAGTTCTCTCCCTTCCAGAGTCCTAGCCAATCACAGAAACAAAAAGTGCTCGTATGCATTATCTGCACCTCACGCCAGATGGGAACAACCCCACAAGGCTTGTGCCAGAATGAAGCTGCGATATCTGCCCCCAGGATAGAATGCTGCAGAAACACCATAGGAACAGCTCAGGCCCTGCTGTCACTAGGAAGCCATGTCCTCTACTTCCTGTGCTGTGTGACTAAAGGGGAGTGTGACCAAAGGGGAGTGGCTAATGACAAGCTGAAGTACTGAAAGTGAAAATGGAAGTGGAGATGAGAGCCACATTCACAAGAGATGGGTCTCGTGTCTGACAAAATAGAACTCAAGGCATTTGGAATAGGGAAATGACCAAGACACAAGAAACTTCTTCTATAAATGGTTCCTCTTACCCCTAAACACTCACTCCCTAATGATTTGAACACTCAATGCTAGGCAGTAATTGGCTAGAAACAAACCAACTGCTACCCAGATCATTAGAAATAAAACCAGAAGAAAAGCATCAGTTGAGCTTGGAGAATACATAGCTGAGATGCAGTATGGAAGCCATGCATGATGGACTGGATGCAGTTAATTCTTCTTGAGGGGTTGGGGGTGGGGTGGTGGTGGTTCACTGGTGATGGGACTGAAGGATACAGAAGTTCAGGATGTGAAGTATTGTTCACATGGGCTCTACTGCTTACTGAAACCTGTTCAATCTCTTTAGACTCAACTGGAACAATTTGACCTTGAAGTCAATATTTGATGGGGCTGACTTTTTTCCATTTCAGAGACTACTTATATTCTTTGTGACACCACCTTCCTTATTCCATCATGTGCTCACTGAACTAGGAGATGAGGGAAAAAATGAGAGGATATTTCAGACGGCTTCTACCACTGTGAGAAATACAGTATGGGAGAAAAATGGATATGAATGAGACAGTCATCAAACTCATAGAGAAGTCAAATGTTAGCCATGGGTTAGGTGATGGAAAAGGAATGTTCCATCCCTATCTTGACTCCATCTACCCATAAGACCCCACACCTACTAAGGAGCTTGAGGTTAGATAGTAAGGTTGATTCATTCAAAACCTGTTAAGAAAAAGTCTCTTGTTGGTTCTCATTATTCATGCCAGTCATCCTCTCTGGGTTTGCATCTGGGAGCAAGAAAAATAACCCAGCATGCATCTGGGTAGAAGTCTACTCTTCATGGCTGCTTTTGTTTATGTTTTGAAAGTCCAATCCTCGAGGTGGCTGGGTATTGGTCACTTGTGTTCAGAGGCCTCTGTGAGAGGGATTAAGGACCCCTCTTTGTTCATAATATATTTTATATTCATACAGAATTGAGGGACATGTGGAAGGATCGTGATGAATTTCAGTCTTTCAACTTCAGAGGCTATGTGCCTTCTGTGTCACTACCTTCCTTTATGGCCAATGAACACAGAGACTCAGGACATGGATGTACCCACCCAGCTGACTATCTTCTAGAAGGAGAAAGAGTCTTCTCTTTAGTCCTTTACAGACACCCCATATCAGCAGCTTGCTGTGTTTCCAGTCACTGGCAGCACTCAAAGCAGAAGCAGTCAAGTGGCCTCTTGAGCATTAATTGATCGGTTTGATCCCTGCCTTGTACTCAGAAGGCAGAAGCTTTATAAAGAAGAGTGATTCTCTGGGTTGATCATCTAGCTAAGCATCTATTTTACTTAGTGGCCTTGCCTAGCCTTTAAAAAACAGAAGTGCATTTACTGGGAAGAAATGGTGACAAAGTGCAGATATTTATTTCCATTCATTGGTTCTCATTAGTGACCATAACCATGATGGTGAGAGTAGACTGTGGGAATCTCCCTAAAGGTTCTGGAACTGAAAAGAATGCTTTTAAGTGCTAACCACAGGAAACAAGCTGGAAGACTCCCTAGAAACAAGGCACAGAGAAGAGACTCACAAGGATGAGACTTCAAATTCAGCAGAATTGACTCAGTCATTCTACACTCAGTGAATGGATGGTTGAATGTCTAATGTTAAGGGATGGGCAGATGAGGGATGAGTAGACAGTAGTTGAGGAAGAGGGAGAAAGGGGGAGATAAGATAGTCAATAGTCATCATCTCTGATTTTGAACTCCAATAGAGTCATTGGTGATGTTGTAACTGCACATATACAGAGTGATGCTTTTATAACCAAGAATAATAGCAGACAACAATACAAAAGATTTCACATGCTATCAACATCATGATTTGGTGGTTGGGAGAAGTGGATGTGACTGTTTGACAGAAACAGTCAGGACAGGTTGACGGCAGGTTTATGGAATAAAATCTAAGTAACAAGGAGGGACAAAAGATCCTCAGGGCAGTGTCTAAGATAACCTGGCTGAAATTGGGTGGAATTTCTTAAGATATGTTTCCTCCATTCCTGGAAACTGTTCACTTTTAGGCAGTGACTACATTTTATTGTTCCCCATTAGCAGGTTCTTTTAATCTTTGAAACTGTAACAAAACATCTCTCTGACAGAGTTACTGTTGTTTGACAAGAAGATACAGTTTGCTTGGCAGATTCTAGGTCCCAAATAGATGCCCAAGTGCAGGGATGTGAGGTCCTTTCAACTTTTACAGATCATTTAAACAATAAAACACTTCCAAGTGCACGATCTCATTTGGTTCTCACCACAACTGTGAAATGAACAAGACAGGTACGAATATTCTCATTTTGTAGGTCTTATGAAATTTTGACTCTACCTCGCCTCCTTAGTGAGACAGAGCAAATGAGTGAAATGAAAAATAATGGGGTTGTATCAGAGACTTGAGGGTTAGGGGATGTGTTGGGATTTTAATTCAGTAGCTAGTGGTGTGCAGGGGGAATATTCTAAGCAGAAAAATGAAAGGAGAGAATGGCTTAAGGGACCCCAATCTGAAGGTGATGGACCAATCAGAATGAGAAGGATTTGTTCAAAAGTGAGTATTTTGGGTGTTGCATGTATGTAGAAGTATCGAGTTACTGTAACAATTTGAGGGCTATTAATTCAACTAGGCAGAATTTCCTCATCACCCACAAGATGTGCAGTGGTCCATCTGCTGCTCTTTCCTGCCTCTCCCTCCCTTCCAAAGTAATGAAGATGATAATGAGAATGGGACAGTCATTATAGTTAGCAGGTGTGAGCAGCAACAGTTATTAGAGCCACGTAAATATGAAAAGCTGAATCTGTAAAGCCTTCCAGAAGAAGGCTGGCATGCCCCATGCTTGGAATTCGGATTGGAATCCAGTGCTTATTCCAGAGTCTAAGTCTTTCACCCTCTATTATTATTCCTTTGGAATTTAAGGTGTTGTCTCTAGTCAAGAAAAAGGAAACAATTGATTTTTATACAAAAACATCAGCAGCAAACTCCCATCATGGGTTTATTTTGACCTACCATTATTTACTTTTATCTACTCCATTGATGGTGTCAAGAGTTCTTCCACTATCTTGCAGAGTCCTGATCCATTTTAAAGGAGCATAATGTCAGTTAGAAAACCAGACATTTTTTTTTTTTTTTTGGCCTGGCCTTGACCAGTTTTGTCTGATCTATTTCTTGCATGCAATTTGCCTCCTAGTGATACATAAACTTTATTCTTCCCTGTTGATCCTGCTGTTTTTGGCTGGTGTTAAATATTTCCTTTCCCCATATATTTAATTTCTCACTCACCCAATTCATCGCAGTAGATCCTTCTTCCCTGGGAAAGGACGGCCACTCGATGACCTGGGATAAGTGTTTTCACCCAAATACCTTCAAATTCTGCATTTATTTGGCATCTTCTCCAACAACACCACAACGTGGCTATTTGGACTTACTTCTGCTAGCTGCAATTTAACTGTGTACCTCAAAAGTCCATTCACTGGAAACCTAATTCTCAAGTTCATGTGTTAATGGCATCTGGAGATGGGATCTTTTTAAAGATATAAAGTAGCGTCACGAGGGTGGGGCTTGCAAGGATGATGACTTTAGAGGTTTTGTAAGAGGATGAGAGGCTCCCAGTAGCTACTGGACTTCCTGTGTGATGCCCTGCCCTGTTCTACCATGCAGTGAATGTCAGCCATGCCTTTAACTTCCCAGCCTCCAGAACCATGAGTTAAATAAATTTATATTCTTTATCAATTAATCGGTCTCGGATATTCTGTTATAGTGGCAGAAAAAAAGAAACAAACAAATCCACTATTCTGATTATAAATGCACCTAAGGTGAAGAAGGTCTTTTGTCTGATTGTGTATAGTTTTTGTCTACTGTAAATCTTTGAGTAGGATGCTTGAATGAGTGAATGGATGGATGAATGAATGAAACACTCATTTTCTTGAATAACACACTAGAAAGTTCTAGCATTTCCTTGTCTACAAACTATCCACAATCTGGAAACACATAGGAGATCACGTGGTAACTGTTAGCTTGTCCAGGATCATAGAAGCAGGAAGGATGACCCACCACAGAGATGCTCTTATTGGCATGCTGACGTCCAGATAAGAAGAGGGAGATACACACTCATCTCCAGTAGGTGTTGGAACTCGGTCATCTCTGACTCATAGGCTTCATTCCTTGGCTCCTATTGAAAGTTAGTTTACAGAGAACTCTTAGAGGAAGCAGAAGGAGGATATGCTATGCAGGGAGGGAAGGAGCTCTGAATGGAAGCTGAAACACAGTGTGTCCTGGAGGGACCAGCTTTGACAATGGTCACAGGAAGGGAAGAGAACATTCTAGAGTCATGATGATACATGCAATTACTTTGCATCTTTGCAACTCCTGCTTATATAATACCAATTTACACACCCAGATTTAGCCACCCAACATGTCCATCTCCAAGGTGGAGTGCTAAATTAGAAGTCACCAAATTTGGCAGTGCAAATCGGTTTTGCCCAAATTGATGGGCTGTATTCACAACATTCACACATTAAATCTGATATACTGTATACACAGGAGACCACCTGGACACAGAGGCAGAGCCAGCCTATCTCTGTTTTATATGAGATTCTAGAAAGGGACACATATCATGAACATTGAAACAGATGCATTCACTATCTTCTGGCTCTGCCATTTATTAGCTGAGCCCCCTGTAACAGACTTTTTTGACTTTCCGTGTCAGTTTCCTAAAATGTACAGTATAAAGAATATGGGACTGTTTATACCCAGAGGATTGCTGCAGAGGATATTAGCTAGTGTGTGGCAGATGCCACTTCTAAGCTCACAGTGAATCTGAAACAAAAAACCCTGTGTTGGAGATAAGGCAGGTCTGCTGATGGTTTATTTCTTAAGACAGTGTCTCATTGTGTCAGTTGACACTCCTGCCTCGGCTTCCGAGGGCTGAGCTCATAGGAATGCACCACTGCACTTGACTGAGGTTGTCATAACAACACAGGAACTTTGCACAGATGCAGAGGTCCACCATTTGGGGTGTATCCAATCGCTAGAAGTTCTCATTCAGTAAGGTGTGCTGGCACTCACAGATGCCCATGCAGTCTCAGACAAGAGAGTCAGTTTGAGGGAAAATGCAGCTGGGCACAGGGAGAGGAAGAGGGAAGAATCCTCTCTGAGCATTAAGTGCTTTTAGGGAGCGGTACTCATGGAAACCTGGAGACTAACACTCTTGGTAATGGAGGAGCTGCTACAAAGCTGTGAGTTATTAGCGTGTGCTAGGTTCGTGAGAAAGACACATTTGTCTATTTCACTCATCACAATGCCTCAGGAAACAGGAGAATGTCTGGCAGAAAATATTGACTTAATTAATATTCGTGAGTGAAGTAAAGCAGGGAAGAGCAGGCAGTTCTGTACGTACACTTCTTTACAGCGCTTGTAAGTGCAGATACCGGAAGTAAAGCAGGGAAGAGCAGGCAGTTCTGTAAGTACACTTCTTTACAGTGCTTGTAAGTGCAGATACTGGAAGAAAGGATGGGTGGAGCAGAAATGAGGGCCATTAGGACAGCAAGACTGGACTTCATGAGG
>JADRCC010226498.1:0-10265 GCA_019843855.1 Hylomyscus alleni
TGTGTGTGTGTGTGTGTCTGTCTGTCTGTGTGTGTGTGTGTGTATGTGTGTGTCTGTCTGTGTGTGTGTGTTTTCTCTGGACCTCATGGCTATTCACAAATATATACCTTTCCAGTACATCTGCCTATGGATTGATTAGGAAATAATATTTTTATCAAAAACTAGGATCATTGGCTTTACATGAAGCTGTTTATTCCACTGGTCCCAAATAAGCACTTTCCAGTATTAAACATAACGCTGTTGAATTCAATAGACCAGTATGACACAAAGAGAATGTTTCAACAAAACTGATATTAGAATGAATGCTACATCTAAATTAATGTATCTGTACCTAATTTATATAATTTTCCATAGATCCATCTGTCTATAGGTCTCAATCTGATTATTTTACTATGTTATCTCATTGAAATTTGCCCTATGTTTAATTAATACTAATTCATTCTTATATACAACCCAAAAATCTTCTTAGACCCAACCAGTGGGTGACCACTAGGACCGTATAGATGAAGAAGCATGAGAACACTTGCTGGGGAGAGTAAGCCGGGATGGAGACATCTCAGAAGTTCACAGCAGCTCCTTGTAGAAAAGGATGGTGTCTGGGACCCTGAGAAGCAGGAGACATATCACTCCAGGGACCCACCATCTGAAATAAGGGTCTGCCTGCAGTAGACCTGGATGGAGACATCTCAGTAGCCAGCGACAGCTCTTTGTAAAAAAACAGTTGTTCCCATTTCTCCAAAAAAAGCCCAGGACCAGATGGGCTTAGTGCAGAGTTTTATCAAACCTTCAAAGAAGACTTAATACCAATATTCCTCAAACTATTCCACAAAGTAGAAACAGAAGGTACTCTACCCAACTCGTTCTATGAACCCACAGTTACTCTTATACCTAAACAACACAAAGCCCTAACAAAGTAAGAAAACTTCAGACCAATTTCCCTTATGAATATCGATGCAAAAATACTCAATAAAATTCTTGCAAACCGAAATCAATGAACACATCAAAAAGATCATCCATCATGATCAAGTAGGCTTCATCCCAGGGATGCAGGAATGGTTCAATATACGGAAATCCATCAAAGTAATCACTATATAAACAAACTCAAAGAAAAAAACCATATGATCATCTCATTAGATTCTGAGAAAGCATTTGACAAAATCCAATATCCCTTCATGATAAAAGTTTTGGAAAGATCAGTAATTCAAGGATTTTCATACTTGAACATAGTAAAAGCAATATACAGCAAACCAGTAGCCAACATCAAACTAAATGGAGAGAAACTTGAAGCAATCCCACTAAAATCAGGGACTAGACAAGGTGACCCACTCTCTCCCTACCTATTCAATATTGTACTTGAAGCCCTAGCCAGACCAATTAGATAACAAAAGGAGATCAAAGGGATATGAATTGGAAAGGAAGAAGTCAAATTATCACTGTTTGCTGATGATATGATAGTATACTTAAGTGACCCCAAAAATTCCACCAGAGAGCTCCTCAACCTGATAAACAACTTCAGCAAATTAGCTGGGTATAAAACTAACTCAAACATATCAATGGCCTTCCTCTATACAAAGGATAAACAGATGAAGAAATAAATTAGGGAAACAATACCCTTCACAATAGTAACAAACAATATAAAATACCTTGGTGGGAAAGGAAGTGAAAGATCTCTATGACAAGAATTTTAAATCTCTGAAGAAGGAAATTAAAGAAGATCTCAGAAGATGGAAAGACTGATTTGGATTTTAATCATTCAAGATATGTTTAAAATTATATGATATATATTAAAGTACTATATTATATATAAATGATATATACAGCCAAAGGTGACTTTATTGTCATCCTTTCTTCTGGCTTTGACGTCTTCTCATATATGTTGTTCTCTTCCCTGAAGTAAATATGAAAAAATGTAGGATACTCTTTGAACTATTGAGAATCTTTTTATGTATAAGGTGGTCAAATCAGATTACCAACAGGATTCTTCATTTCACTCTCTGAATTTTGACTGCATTTCATCAATGATTGTCAATTCATATATGTGAGTCAGCGGAGACGATAAAATAATAAACTATGATAAAGTCATTAAAGTTTAGACATGAAAGTTCAATGGGCCAATTGGATAGGACATGCACTGTTTCCTCAGCATGTCATGGCTGTCTTCTTAGAATACTAGGATTTCATTATATTTTCTTGTATGTTTTATTTACTATTCGATGTTCTCCATTCTCTGAAATAGTGTATCATCTAAGTATTTGCTCTACCTTGGTCCTAATCAAACACAGATAACCCTTCAGTGGTTCCTTTTGAGTGTAAAGGAATAGATCACAGTTTAGTCTGTAGGTCATCTTCAATATGACAATTTATTGTGCTACTCTTTGCCTTCATGGCTGAAGCTATTAGCCAAAGTGTACACATAGCTGAGGAGAATGTATAGTGGTTAATCTCAAAAGAGGTACTTCTCAAATTTATTTTTCCATAATTTAATCTTGGTAAATACTAATGATATACCAGTTCCAGAAATCTAAATAAAATTTTAAGTAAACAACTGTAATTAGGATTTCTTCAGAAAGTCTTCAGTGTGAATTCAACCAAGTGTCTCTATCCATCCTGATATTCACAATTAAATAATGCTATTATTTAACCCAAGATGCCATAAAGAAAATAAATAAGTGAACTACTTTAATCTGCTCCATAGTAAACAAACCAAAGTCTTTTCTCATTTCTTTAATAGGTGTAAACTTAAATACTACTAGTTACATTCATTTCTGTTTGTATTTGTATTTGGTGCTAGTATTCACAGTATGACTGTATCTCAGTCGAGAACTCTAGTGGTGACGATACTCTTTCAGTTCATGATTCTGTGGTGTCCTAGTTAGTTACAACTGTCAATTTGACACAACCTACAAAAGTCTGAGTAAAGAGTTTTCAGTTGAGTGTTTGCTTAGACTGGCCTGAGGCATGTAAGTGGGGAATTGCCTTAAATGTTAATATATATAGGAAGGTGCAGAATACTGTAAGTGGTACTATCCCTAGTCAATTGGCCATGCACTGTACAAACATATATAAACATATAAGCTAATAATAAGCTTGCAGGAAACCCAGATAACAGGGCCCCAGTGGAAGCAGGAGGTCATCAACCTACCTTCAAAATTACTATTACTATAAAATAGACCATTACTAATGTCATGTTGGGCTTGCAGACTGGAGCCTAGCATGGCTGTTCTCTGAGAGGCTCTATCAGCAGCTGACTGGGACAGATGCAGATACTTATAGCTGACCGTTGGACTGAGGTCAGGTACCCCTTAGAAAGACTTAGGGGAAGGATTGAAGGAGCTTGAGGGGATGGCAACCCCATAGGAAGACCAACAGTATCTACTAACCCAGATCCTTGGGAGCTCCCGGAGATTAAGCCACCAACCAAAGAGCAAACGGGCTGGTTCAGGCCCCTCTCCTGGCATATATGTAGCAGAAAATCCTCCATGGTTTTGGCTTCTAATGCTACTTATATTCTTGCTATGATTTAACCAGTGAATTTGTTTCTCTCTAAGGTATTTCTGGTCTTTGGTTTGTCACAACAACAGAATGAAGCTAAAACACATGGCTTGCCATTAAATATCATAAAATCAATACTTTTAAAATAATAACATATTAACATATTTCAATATATCACTGCCTAGCATATGTTGTCACCATTCTTTGCTCATTTCTGCTCAATGCTGAAATTTTAACAATAATTACAGCAAATCTTTTAAGCATAATTAACATTTTAAATTATATTTTAATGTTTTAAAAGTATGATTTATAATCTAGTTTTTCCACTGGCCTTGTTGTACAAGAAGAAAATACACAAATAATTAAAATATTAAATGGACTAAATTAGGTTGTAAACTCTTATAAATTAGTACTTGAAAATGAAATTAGGAAGACAGCACATTCCATTCCAGGACAGTCTAGGCAATAGTAAGACTCTTTTTAAACTAGATTTAAAAAAAACACATAAAACGAGGAGGATAATGGAGGTAAGAATCTAATGATAAAGAACCAGAAGACTGAATTCTTTTCAAGAAGTCTGGAGACATTTAAAAATTAAAAGAAATAAATTACATTCTCATGGTACCCACATGAAGTTAATGATAAAATAGAATGAACTATTAAAAAAATAATGTTTTGAATGGTAATATGCAGCTGCACAGGGTGGGAATGGGGAAACTTCTAGAAAGTCTCAAAGAGCTGGGATGTGAGCGGTCAAAGGCTCAATGATGACCTTAACCAAAACGTCCAACAGCTGGGAGGTAGAACCTGAAGAGACTACCTCCAGTAGATAGACAGGGCCCCAGTGGAAGTGGGAGGTCATCAACCTATCTTCAAAATTACTATTACTATAAAATAGACTATTACTAATGTCATGTTGTGCTTGCAGACTGGAGTCTAGCATAGCTGTTCTCTGAGAGGCTCTATCAGCAGCTGACTTAGAAGATGCAGATACTTATAGCCAACCATTGGACTGAGGTCAGGTACCCCTTAGAAAGACAGTCCTGAAGACAAAGAGATATAGTTGACAGACTGTTATTAAAATTTTCATAAGAAAAATAATTGTATGGGCTGAAGAGATGGCTCAGAGGTTCAGAGCACTGGGTTCAATTCCCAGCAACCACAAGACAGCTCACAACGATCAGTAATGCCCAGGTCTGACACCCTCACACAAATGTACGTGCAGGCAAAACAACAATGCAGATAAATAAAATAAAATGAAATAAAAGAAAAGAAAAGTAATTGTCCTCAGTTAGAGATTACGAGATGGATCAATTGTATAATGTGGAAAACTAGATAGAGGCTCCTCAGAAAAAAAGAAAATGATATTTCAACTTACATGCAACCTGGCCCATACAGTGATATGAGTAGTCCCCTGTGGATCAGAAGAGAATGTTAACACATTCCAATTCTGTCCAGCAAGATCTTGTTAAAGATCACTACTCCTGATTTTTCTCTTTAAGGCCCTCAAAATTTGGCATAATCTGTCACCCTAGAACATGCCACTTTGGCAAGTAAATTATCATGAATTCACAGTACTTGAACAAACTGTAGATACAAGAAAGGAGGTATTTTAATCTAGAGAGAGGAGATGCCTGGCCCCCAGTGAAAGATGCACTCTATATAGTAAGAGATAGATGGTTATACTGCACTTGTAGCCCAGGAAAATCTGGGCTAACAGACCTACTTGAATAATTATTATCTTCCTTCAGTTTCCCAAAGCATTTTCTTACTTTCCTGAGGTTAGCTCTCTATTTCAGCAGACATGGATGCATTTATGTTTGTGTATTGCTTCAGGTACCCATTTTATTTGGAGGACACATTTGTCATGTTAAAACCATGTATTTTATACAACTTTACAAACATACTAAAAATTGTATGCTATTCTGTTTTGTGTCAATTGAATTCTCAGTCCCATCTGAATTCTCTAAGTCATTATAGGCAAGATTTACATTCCTCTATGGACTTATGGGTAGAAAAAATATTAGCCTAGGGCAAACCTCAGATGTTATAAGTCAAAGACAACTAGGGGTATAAAAAAGCTAGAGTCCTTCAATCAATATTTTAAAAACAGCTTACCAACCCAAATATCTGACACTGAACAGTTAAGAAGGGTAATTTTCTTATTCCACCTATACTTATTTTTATCTGCTATAACAGATAGCTTCCTTTAAATGTTAATCAAATTTCTAGCATTAATAAAGTTCATTGGAAAGCCAAATAAATCTGTAACACATTCCCAGGGCAAACAGTTATTGTGAAATCAGAGAAGAGATAAAGGTGGAAAGAAAGAGAAGAGGAGAGATGAAATTGAATTAAAAATTTCAATTAACTTAATATAGGCAAGTTAATATTAAGTTAATTGTGTCAATATTAAGATAAGTGCCAGAAATTCAAAGCTAACTAAGGGAGACTTTTCTTACTCTGTAGAAATTATAAAAAAAAAAATTTAAAAACATTCATGAATACAAAAAACCACCATCATGTCCATTTAGTATTCTCTCTTAAATAGTGACATAATGGAAATCTCTTAAAATTGTGGACATAAGTATATTTATGTTGGTTTGGATAGTTATTTATACTATAATTATCATCATGTTAATTTAACTTTATGCTTTCTTAATATGTAATTTAAATATCAGATACTTTACCAATATGTGATATTTCCAGAATCCATAGTTGTAAATATTGAAGTGACTGGAAGGAAATTAAGATTTTTCTTTCCTAATTTTAATTTTGCTTTTTACTTTCTTTTGGCTTGTAATAAGTTTTGGTGGTTTTGTTTGCATTGACTCATGTTTCTAAGTTTTGATTTGTGAGAAAATTATTGAAACTGACTTTTGAACTGACTACTGAAATTCCACTCTCTTCCTTTGATTGTAGCCTTCACACAGAACATCATAATGTTCCGTATTTTACATATGTTCCCTTCTGATTTAAATAATCTATTAAATGATTTTGAAGGTGGGATCTTATCCAAGTCCTACTCTAACTGTGTATTTGGCTATAATAAATTTTAACCAGTTAATATGTAGAAAAATTCTTTGCTACAAAACCTAAAGATTCTGATTTTTTTGTTTTTAATCATTATGTTTAAAATTTTTTGATGACAAACTCATGAGAAGGTGAAAAGAAATCCCTTCAGACCTAATTTATATCTGAAAATAGATAGTAATAATTGTAAAACTGATTTCTTTTAGAGAATATTTAAAGATAAACCAAGCCCTTCTCCAAGAACATTATTAATTGCTCTTCAAAACCAACTTAGTTATAACCCAGGGGATCTATAATGATGATTCTAGCATCTTGAATTTTTCAGATAAGGACTAGATTATGTTATAAAAACAGACTTTGAAAAATCAGGGCATACAAGAATATATCTTCAAGAACTACAGAGAATCTTCTGTTTACGACTGTTAACTAGAGGGTGCTCCTGTATAAGCCTGTGAAGAATGAAGTCAGAATGGAAAATCATAAACTATATACCAAACAGAAAACTTGTAGTTCAGGACATCTACAACAGAAGTCTGTGAGTAGCTAAGAGGCTGGACAATGCAGACAGATGTGGATCACAGTCTCGGTCGCACAGTTAACTGACATGGTGATGGGAAGGAGCAGCTGTTTCTGAAATGGAAGCAAGGTAGAATTTTGGATGACATTGCAAGGTCTGCAAGAATAGCACTCAGGCACCAGCTCACTGGGGAACACCTTGTTAAGGACCTAGCTCCTTCTGAGATCAGACTATCCGTGCCCTAAATTGCTCCATATTGTATAAAAAAATGGTGCTTTATCACTCTCTGATATACACTGAAAGACACTAGTTTACTAATTGCATAAAACTCCATATTAAGTCTGGAGGATGACCTTGTAACTTGGCAGAAGCATACCCCTCACCACCTCTCTGGTGGGATCAGGCAAATTAATAGTTTACTCCTAAAAGTAGAAAGTTTATATTCTATATATTTATAAAAGTAAAGTGAGATTAGAGTAACACATAGTTATATTAAAATCATATCAAGTAAATAAGCCTGAGGATATATTGGACATGTCAGAATAAAAAAAAAGTATTATTTTCAGTTGGACAACATTAAAAGAAGAAAGCCATTTTGATCAGGAATGTATCTCATGGGACTGAAAATAAGCTTGAAATTTAATAGGTCTGAGCCTGAGGCCAACAGGAATCAAATTCTCTCTCATTGCTGTAGAAACTAAGACTTTAGAAGTCACAGGGATATCCTTGACACTAACAACATATTCTACAGGTAATTTGATTAATGCTTATAATGTCTTAAAAGTGTTAAGACAGATCTTCCGATTCTGTCTTTCTCAATGTTATAGTTTCTTTAAGTGACCCCAAAAATTCCATCAGAGAGCTTCGAAACCTGATAAACAACTTCAGCAAAGTAGCTGGATATAAAATTAACTCAAGCAAATCAGTGGCCTTCCTCTACACAAAGGATAAACAGGTTGAGAAAGAAATTAGGGAAACAACACCCTTCAAAATAGTCATAGATAATATAAAATACTTTGGTGTGACTCTAATTAAACAAGTGAAAGATCTGCACGACAAGAACTTCATATCTCTGAAGAGAAATTGAAGAAGATCTCAGAAGATGGAAAGATCTCCCATGCTCATGGATTGGCAGGATTAATATAGTAAAAATGGCCATCTTGCCAAAAGCAATCTACAGATTCAATGCAATCCCCATCAAAATTCCAACTCAATTCTTCACAGACGCAGCAAATTCATCTGGAATTACAGAAAACTTAGGATATCAAAAACTATTCTCAATAAGAAAAGAACTTCTGGTGGAATCACCATCCCTGACCTCAAGCTGGACTACAGAACAATTGTGATTAAAAACTGCATGGTATTGGTACAGTGACAGGTGGGTAGATCAATGGAATAGAATTGAAGACCTAGAAATGAACCCACACACCTATGGTCACTTGATCGTTGACAAAAGAGTTAAAATCATCCAGCGGAAAAAAGAGCATTTTCAACAAATGGTGCTGGCTCAACTGGCTGTTAGCATGTAGAAGAACGTAAATTCAATCCATTCTTATCTCCTTGTACAAAGCTCAAGTTCAAGTGGATCAAGGACCTCCTCATAAAGCCAGATATACTAAAACTAATAGAAAAGAAAGTGGGGAAGAGCCTCAAACACATGAGCACAGGGGAAAATTTCCTGAACAGAACACCAATAGCTTATGCTCTAAGATCAAGAATTGATAAATGGACCTCATAAAATTGCAAAGCTTCTGTAATGCAAAGGATACTGTCAATAGGACAAAATGGCAACTATATTCCCAATATAGCTGGAATAACATCTAATCCTAAAATATTAGACACAGTGAAGGTACCCATGTGGAGATACCTGAAATATGATGCACCTTCTCAGGTCACATATTACAAATGTGTCCCCAGTACTGTCCCATGTAAGAAGCAAAGCTAGAAGGATCAAAGTAACTCCTGAGACTAACAGACACCTATCCAATTCAGACCAGCAACACTATTTCCATAGGGAGGGGGGAAATCTATAAGCTCCATTGATACTCTACCTTCTCCATATCTGTAAATGATGTTTTCCAACCAAAAACTAAATCTAGTGAGTTCTATGTGAAGGTATGTGTATATGTGATATATGTGAGTTCAGCTGCATACACAACACAGCACACATACAGAAGGGAGAAGACAACCTTGGAAAATCTTGGGATTAGGCTAAAATCATTAAGCCTATGTTGTAGGAGCTTTTGCCTGATAAGCCTTCTCAATGGATCCAAATCTTCCAATTTAAAGTACAAGAAAGAAGATGCTCTGAGATTCCTATCATTTTCCTTCCTGTCTCCTGCTTATCCTTCTTCTTGCCCCTTTTCCTTTACCTAATCTATTTAAGATTCCCACCTTTATCCTAAACAGTTTTTTAAATTAAGAGGGAACACATTCTGTAGTAGTTCTGCCATTTTTGGTTTTATGGTTTTTAGTAATGAATTACTTGGCTATTCCTGATTTTATAAATAGTTATGTTATTAAGTGGATTACTGTTGTTTTTGCAGTTGCTGGTTTACCTGTATTGAGTGATATTGTGAATTGGGCTTTCATTAGGAGGATTATCAATAAAAAGACTCTTTTCCTATATAAACAAAGGAAATTACAGCACAGAAATGTGAGGAGGTTGACAAAGGTAGAGAATAGTATTCCTTGAAAAGATCAAAGATACAGAAATAGGTTTTACCTATTTCTCTGGTGTTTTACACCAGATTTCAGAAGTTTTCTAATAAAATTGATCAGTGGCATTGAATCATATATAAATTAGCAGATAGATTCAAACTGGGACCACAAGAGAAAAGGCAACAGCATTAAAAACCAGAAATGTAGATAAGGCTAGAAATATGAAAGAAAATATTAGCAACACAGCAGAAACATTTAATAGAGACACTGATATGATTTTAAAATAGGAAGTGTATAATTGAAAAATAAATAAACTAGATAAAAATAATAATAAAACATTGGAAACATCATTGAAATTCAACTAAGAAAAACAGTGTATTAGAGATGAAAGATAGGGTAGATGAAATGCTTTAATAAAAATAAAACTGAAGCATGATCACAATATCTAAGAAGTTTGGGAGATAATTAAGAGTTCACACAGTGAGTACATGAGTGAGAACATAGAACTAAGATAAAAATTATACATGTAGAGACACTACTTGAAAATATTATCTACATGAAA